>LQNS02278087.1:11377819-11431665 GCA_001587735.2 Parhyale hawaiensis
CCAGGAAGCAAAGAGTGTAATCTGAACGCAATACGATATAAATAAATAACACTGAATAAAAGATGGAAGATATGCACTGAAAATGTTAACCGCTATATATGGCAGTATCCTTGGCAGTAGCTCTTTGCTTCCTGCTGGTGGTGTTTGTTTACAGAATTTCGCTCGTTTAACCCGTAAATCGAGCGTGTAAATCGGATAGCGTGTGGCATCGGCATAAAGGTACGATCGATTGGGCAGCGAAATTGAACCTACGAGGCTGAACTTGTCCGAAACTTTCGGCTTCGACCGGTTAATTCTGGCTTCAGGTATTGGCCCTTAGTATTACCTGCGGCAATTCCGAGAACTCCGTCTTAGTTAGTGGTTTCATTCCAGGATCCCGGTCAATTTGGGGCCAATTTTAAATCCCGGGAGGGAATTTAAAATGATTCCCATGGAATTCTCGGGATATATATTTTTTAAATAGTGCAGAAATTTGCTTTGGCACTTGAGTTGCTGGCAAATGAAGCTGTTCAAAGACAATTAACTATTCTTGGCAAATGGAGTTAATGTTGCACGGTTACTTTTTTTAGCAAACATGTCGTTGCATCTCGCTTCTCGTGTTTGGTGTATCCCGAAAATATCCTCTATTAAGTGATCTGGTGACTACAGTACATTCATTACTACGTGGATAACTGTATATATATAAGCTCCAAATTCATCATGTTTGCACTACATATTATTATTGACTCTGGTATGTAGACGAAACAAGAGCTATCGAAATTTTCTTTCCCTTTAACGTTATTGTTCCAGTTGGCAGTAGGTAAAAAATATATAACGTTTCCAAAAAGAAGACCTCAGTGTCGGTGTAACGTGTGGCACAGTAGAGAACATGGCGATGGTACTTAATTATGCACATTGTAAGTTTTACAGAAGTTCGCTTACTGGAAAACTCAGTATCGATAACTCTTATGTACTTATTATACGATATTTTGAAAACCTTCAAATGAAGTACAGATGGTACAATGGACGCCACTCGAAGCGTATAGAGATCAAAGGGTTAAACTGTGACCATCGGGGGGGGGGGGGCAGCTGCAAGTTATTTTCACGGTGCATGTAACCGTTCGAAGTTAAACTCTTGAACACATGCCATAAAGAAATTAGTTGACTGGGAGAAAAATATTTGTTCTCTCAATATCTCGTAGAATATTTTATTGCTTTGAGATAGAAGTGTTTTGTTTTGGGTACAGCATGCGTTGTGTGTACAAATTTAAGTATATGCATCAAATGCTTGTCATCACCCGTGAACGAAGTGAGAGAGGCGATAATGTTTTCATTTAAGACTTAAGTATATATGTGTAGTTGTGTATGTACATATATATACAAACATTTAAAAAATTATGAATATAGCTTAATTTCTACCTGTTTTTGCCAAAAATAGGCAGGAGTTGAGTTATGTTGATAATTTTTGTAGGGAGTCTGGTGGGTTACCCTCGATGTGACCCATGCCGAAAACTAGGATTAGCTGGCCATCAAAAATGATGGCGATGAAATTTGCTGCCCACCCGAAAACAGATTGAAGGAATTGAGCTCTTTCCTATTAAAAAACATCCCTCAGACCACCCAATATGAGCTAAACGGGGTACGATTTTGGTCCTAATCGACCGGTAATTTTCACTACCGCTACTTTAAATGAGGGTGGCGCCCATTACCAGAATGTTGCTCTCCGCAAGTAGTTAATTTAGTGATTTCGATTCTTGATGAATTTTTACTAGCTACAACTTTTACTGAAAATGAACGTAGCAAAACATTGATCTTATAACACGCGGTACCTCCAATCTATGAACTGCCGCTGAATGTTATTAAATATGTCCGTTTTGTGTTCATTCAATCTCACTAGTAAAGCTCTGAAGGATAAATAATTTTTATATTTAAATTAGGAATTTCACCACGAACAAGCTTAATTTATGTAGAAGACTGTTAGATATGTTTCCGTTTTTAGGGAGCGGTAGCACGGACGCTGAAAATCTAAACAGTGCAGTGCTTGTCGGTCATAGATATTGCTTCCTCGGGTCGCCATGAGTGTTGTATATGTGTCAGTAGACCAAGGTTTCCTTTGTGAAGTGAAACAAACCAAAATAAAAATCTCCCTGGATCCTGGGAATTTGAATGAAAAATCCCGGGTTTACAAACGCTCCATTTAGTACAGGGATTGAAAACCCTAGTCTTAGTTAGGCGTGCTCACGCGTTTCTCATATCTACACGTTCACCCATCCACTTGTCCTAAAGTTTTGTAACGTAGTTATGAACACAACTATCTGTATGCCACAATAAAGTTATTGAAATGCTAACCTTCAAATAAATTCACTCCGCAAGGGTCACTGAACGAGTTACAGATAACTCTTCAAATGTGGAAACAATTAATACTCAGAAACCAGTGCTCTTCTCTGCAATTTCTAGGGTACAGTAACACATTCCGACCAGTGAATGAGCGAAGGCGTTGGGATGAAGTGGCCCTAATAACAGCAACAATATTCAAAGTGACGAAGACAAAGCAGTTAAGTGAGTGCAGTAAGTTTCGCTTAGCCCCACTTTGACGACGAGTCGGCCTGCGAGGCTTCACTTGTTTGAACCTTCAAAACAAAAAACAAACATGATGTATTTTTTCATATGGATGCAGAGCCAAATTAAGAGCAGGGCGCTGCACCCTGAGGTATTCATTTCGTTACAAGTAACCACCTTAAAATTAATACATGAGATAAGATTTACTGTAGACTTGGGGATCTACCCACGTAGGTAGTCAGTGTTGAACAGTTAGAAACTAAAGAAGTTGGGCAGCTTTTGACAGACACGCATGTTTAAAACTTTTTCATTCTATACATTTTAAGAAGAAAGTGTAAAATTTGAAATAGATATCTTATTTACGGTACCTACTCTCTGAAGGTTTGAAGTAGAGATACTAAAGAAGTAGCATAATTTGTGACAGGCCCTCATGTTTAATACTGTGTCATCCTATATATATATAATAAAGGAAAATACAGAGTTTAAAATAGACATATTATTCTTTGAAAGTTTGAAGTAGGTGCTCGTTGTATATGTATGGGGTTACAAGCCTAACTGAAATTCTTGATTGCGATTTTCTTGAACGTTTTTGGTCTATCTATGATAAAATAGAGAAAATTTAAAACTAAAACTAGACATACTACAGTTTAAAATGCGGTGTGCGTTTTCCAAGGTGTAACATTTCATTTCCCTTATAATATGATGCGCATCAAGAAGTGTACAAATAAAATAAATTGAACGTATTACAGTTTGAACTAGGGTTCTCTGATAAGGAAAGAGAGACACAACAGTTATTTTCTCGTATGGATGCTGTGTCCAACGCTACTTTAGGAATTATTATTTTATTCCTGGTTTTACCACCGCACCCAGTTCATTATGTTCCTTCGGTATGAGAATGTTTTACCTCGGCATTTCTGCCGGCCTCAGTTGGCCAAGTGCGCAACTACTGCATGGCGGGAAATGAAGCGTAAAGAATAAAAAAGAGAGAAGCTTTAGCTTTACCACTCTGAATATTGTTGCATGTGTTAGAAGCAAACTGATTTCGTTGAGCCTGCTGAAAACTTTATGTTACGGAGTAAGAATGAGTTTCTGAAACTCCCTAGCGAAACCGACTGAAGGTCAGTGCCTGACACTCAATTCAACAAGTCAGGCCTCAAAGACTTGAATGTTCGGTTCAATCGAATTCATGCCCCAAGACCAGCATGCCATGGAAAAGAATTGACTTCATTGTGGACGCAGGAATCGGAGGCGCTCCGTAATCATTCCATGTGTATATTATCGGCATGTTCGACTGGGCCCCGAAATTAAGCCTTGTGCGTAACGCCACTCAGAAGCGTTGGCTTTGCGACTCTAAAACGTGTAGAAGGTGTTAGAAATAACGCGAATACGTTGAGCAGGTTGGGAATTTCATTTATCGAGCAAGGCTGAGTTTCTGGCAGTCTGAAGGGTACCGTAACCAATCAAGAGTCCATGTTTGGCGCTCAATTCCCCGGGTCGAAGCCAGTGCACCGGTCAACAGTTACAGACAAGTGAAGCCTCGAGTAATGAATTTCAGCACTAAATCAAACGTGCCCTAATAATGTGATATATAGTAACCTTCATTACACCCAGACCGCGTTCAATAGGAGCGTAAATACTAATATCAATAATGTATGCATACGTGATCAGTGAGCACAGCTACACAGAGGATGCCAGAGCAGCCCATTGTCGGCTTTCGCATCCAAACCACTTTCGTCTATTTACATTGCTTGATTCTCGGGTTTATAGTTCAACGATGAGCCCTGTGATCCTTTGTATCACCTAATTTTGAAAATATTAATTTCCGTGTATTTTGCCATTCTATGATATACATTCTATCCTATTTCATCAAATCCCATCACCTAATTCCTTTGGTATCATGCAAATTTGAAGCCCATATTAGTAGCCTTGTTCTATTCCGGGACAAAATTGCAAAATTTCAGTTAAGAAAAGAAGAAGAAAGAAGAAAAAAAAAAAAGAAAATGCGCTGCCATCTAACCAACTTCAGCCACCTGCTCCCTGGTTCGGTGATATCCTATTTTGCTCCTAGGTAAAGATTGGAGTGTGCATAAAAGACTTCAAATAAGTGAACAAACAAACAACCAACCGTTGACGTCAGAGTTTTAGGGCCCTTTCGAACGGGCGCAGATATTAAGCCTCAAAGGCTTGAATTGCTCGAAACTTTATGTAGGTGTGCTGAAGGGAATTTCAGGTGTTGACTCTCACTCAATAGGCTACCCTTGAGAATTCTTGAAACTCAACTTTGTCAGTAAAATAGAGTTTTCAGCCGGCTCAATGTAATCACGCTGCTTCTAACACTTGTAACAAACAAACAAACACCATTTATTATCTCGTATACAGGGTACAGTGGATGCACCTATCGAGGTTTTCTTTTAGCCTTAATTCTAGAATTTTGAAGAACTGGTAGTGTGAAGAGCAGGAGAAGCTGTCCGTGATGAGAGTCAATTTGGGATCCCTCGCCGTGCTTCGCCTGGCCTTCTGGGTGCTGAAGTGCACCACAGGATTCAAAGTGACTAAGCTAAGGCTTCTGTCTGAAATATTGGTGAAATCAAACCTCCAGGACTTGAATCGAACAGGCCCATAGCTTAACTTGTCCGAAACTTCAGGGAAGTGCGCTGGCTTCTACCTGCTGAATTGAGTTGCAGGCACTGAACCTTAATCGGTTGCCGTTGAGACTTTCAGATAGGCTATCAGGTTCTGTAAATTGAAGTTTTCCGCCACCCAAGCGTAATTGGGTTGCTTTTATCACCTGCAGCACTATTCAAAGTAGCAAAGACAAGTCAAGCTTCTAAGGTTTAGTTTCACGGCCCAATTGAACGTGCCCTAAGTATTATAAACGTGGGTAGCTCCGATTACTTCCTGTTGCCGTGCTTTGAGGCACTGTATGTTCTTTCTTGGGCTTCAAAACTCGTTCGTGCCTTAAAATTACTTCCTCAGCTCGTGCTTGAGCTCTTCGTGGTCAGTTCTTTACTGAAATGATTTAACCATTTGTCTCAAAACATGTGTGTACCGTTGAAACAGTAACTGAATTGCGTAGTACTTAGTCATTTTTTTAATCAGTCATTTGCTCCATAGAACAAAGTTTTTTTCAGAAAACAGTTCCAGGATAAGCGCTGTTGGGTCAGTTGACATTAAGAAACAATTTTCTAAAAAATCTACTGTTCACTAACAAACATACTCATGCAGCAGAAACATCTATGTGTCAGCAGGGGTTGGGGTGAGTTATCTGAAGAAACAGTCATTTAATTAATGCTCTATGCTGAGTTCTCCGCTAAACATGATCTCATTTGCTACAGACCATGCAATTATTATAATTAACCCTTCACGCTCGGGCCACCACGTCTAGGGAGTGCAACCCTAACGAAGCATTACGCAACACCGGGAAGCCCGAAACGATGCCAAGGAAAATCCGCAAGAAAGCCTCTAAAGGCTGGCTTAAACGCCTGCAGGCCGACACGACCGAAAGCTAATCGTGGCAATTAATGGACCCCCTACCGAGATGGACCGGGGCAGAAAATTTGCAGAGGGTGTTTCTGGGCGAGCGATTCAGTCCTTTACTAAAGGAAAAAAAAACACTGTACAAATTTCCCTCAAAATTCATGTCCTAAAGCACTGTGGACGGCGGCGCTGCGATTCGGGATGGAATACCTGGGGGGGAGGGGGGAGAATTGAGTCGTAATTTGACACAAAAGATGAAGGCGACGGCGAGCCGTAAAGAGCAGTTAATACTGGTCTCGTAAACGCCTAGCAATTACACAAAAGAATGTTTGCAAGTGCGTTCGAAAGGAGATGACGCTAGAAACCTACCAGCAAATTTGGAGACCACCAACCGGTATAAATTGGGAAAAACTACCGTAAAATTTTCATAGGTCAGCTGTAGCAACAAATTAAAGCGTTTTCATTAGAGTAAATAAAGTCACTTACTTGGGGCACGGGCGTCAATAAATGATCGTTACTGGGGCCTGGTTACAGTAGTGAAAATGGACTATTAGGGAAATTATCCAATTGCCGAACTAACTCTATTTCCGAACAAACAGTTATTATTTGATGTTTTTTTTTTTTTAACCTATCAAATATAATTGTTTGTTCGGAAATAGAGTTAGTTCGGCAATTGGGTAATTTCCATACTTGGGGCTTAGTCCCAGAAGTGAAAAAGTACTTGGGGTCCAGTCACATGAGCGAAAAAAGACAAATACCTGGGGCCTAGTCATCGGAGTGAAAAAAGACAGTTACTTGGGGCCTAGCTACAGGGGTGAAATCAGGTGCAGTGCAGCCTTTTTTTGCTCTTGCAGTTGGGCTGTAAATAGTTGCAACTGCCCACCTCTAAAAATATTTTTATCTTGCAGAAACACAAGGACACGCTCGCGAAGTTTCACTTCCCAGCACAGTTCTTGGAGAGTCTATGACAGTCGTAATCTTCAGTGCGGTTGACGTAGGAGCAGAGACGACAGCTAATAGTCAAGAGATTTTCCAACGTTCATAGACCACACTATGTGTATCGGGTGGTCTATGATTAGCTATAGACAAACTTACCACTCACTCCAAGGAATGCAACAGCGGCGAAACATGGTAAATGCCGAATCTGTGACTAAGCTGTGAGTTGAAGTTCTCTATCCTGAAGATAATATGTTATTATTTTCTTGAATTTCCGGATAAATACCAATGACAGAAACAAGTGGAAGAGGTGGTCTTAGCAACGGCAGTATAGGGGTATGTCGTAATCACGCCAAATCCAGGCTACCATAACCTGAAAAATGGTTACCGTAACACGAAAAGTGGTTGTGAGAACGCCATCTAGCGACGAACGGTGTAAGCTCAAGAACAATGAAATTCTGTTTTATTCGAAATTTTATGAATGGATGTTTCAATTTATTTTTTAATTGACTTATTCTGGTGTAAGGAGCTTATTTGTTGGGGATTTGAATGAATTTAGTGCTCCTTTTATACAAAATAGACGTCTGTGTTCGGCGACATGCATCACCGTAACCCGTGTCGCAGTCGTCATTTGAGCTATGATTGCGACACGGGTTGCGACTGGCTGGGTCACCGGTGTTCGCGGTGTAGCACCGGTAACCCAAAAAATGCTGATTGCGACACACCCAAGGATTACTAAAGATATTAGGGAAGTAGGGCTTAGCGCCTGTCTACTAATTAGTTTGTTCAATGCATTCACTCATCCACTTGTCCGAATGTTTTGTAGCGTTGTTGTCTCGTTCTAATTATGAAAATGTTAGCCGTCAAATCAGCTTCCAGGTCAAGTGTCATCAGGCAAGTTACAGATTGGATATATAACTCAAAAAAACAGTGCACTTTTCTTCTGTTTGCACGGCACGGTAACACATTCGAATGAGTGTTTGAATGAACGCGTGAAAAGACTAACGTGTTGATCGGTCGTTGAAAAGAGATGATTACCATGACTTTTGCGGAATGTTGTCGCCCAGCCTTTAAATATGGGCTTGTCGGGCATTAGAGTATGGTGCTCTCCCTGGAGTAAGAATCTAAATGCTGTAAGACTAACTCTATGCTTGTTAGTCGGTCTCGGGCACTTTTACCCCAGAGGTCTAGCTCCCTGGAAATCTCGGTGTTGTCTTTCGTGAGAAGCTTACGTTTGAGGCCCGTATTAGGCGTCTTGGGTCACATGCTTCCAATACGATTGGGCTCCTACATAGGGTAAATTCTGTGTTCAGTGACAAAGATGTAGTCCGTAGATGCTTTTATCTTTATTTGCTGTCTGTATTAGAGTATTGCTCATCAGTCTGGGCGTCGGTTCTTGACAGTCACTTGCGTCTGCTGGACCGACTTGATAGTTTAGCCATCAGGTTGTGTGCTGAGAGTGAGCTGGTGAACTTGTCCCACAGGCGTAGGGTGGCCAGCCTCTGTATGTATTATCAGTGCACAACAATGAGACACATTGGTTTTATTTTTTCTGTCCCTGCCACTGGTAGGGACAGAAATACACGTCCTGCGGCTTATGCCCACCTCTTCACAATGGAGTATTAGCGTCACACTCATCAGTTCAGTCGATGTTTTCCGCCGGGATGAGCTTTCGATAGTGTTGGTCTGCGGGCGTTCAAGTTATTGGAAGAAATAAATGATTTTGAAATCAGCTGTTAATGGCATTCTGGTTGATTTTCCTTGGCAGCGTTTCGGGCTTCCCGATGTTACGTGCACATAATCCTTCATTTGGATTGCATTACCTGTCCGTGCTAACCCTAGCGTGAAGTTTTAATAACAATAGCTAAAGCACACTGAGAGCGCATACCTCCGTCAAGGAAAGCAAAGTTAAAAAAAGGGTCATTTGTGCCTTATGACATAATAAGAGCTTTTGTAATTTTCGCAAAGATCTGCTGGTAACTTCTGAAGTTATGTTCTGACAAATATTTTGACAAATATTAGTTAAACACACAAACGGATAAAGCGGTCATCGCCTAAATTCAATCATTTTTGTCTCTTAAAATTTTTAACATATAATGCAAATTCCATGAAGATTCATAAAACTTTTTCAGTTATACTCTGACAATCTTTAGTCTAACAAACAAACCGATAAGCAGCAAAATTTGGTCATTTGTGTTTTTAATATGGTTAACAAATCTTGTAAACTTTATGAAGATCCGTTCATATCTTATTGAGTTTGGTTACTGACAAAACTAAAAACAAACAGAGAGACAAACCAAACTGAGGAAAAGATCAACACAAAAATTTGGTCATTTGCTCCTACATAGTAATAACCCAAACAAATCGTGCAAATTTTATAAGGATCGGTCCCTTACTTTTTGAATTATGCTACGGAGAAAAGATAGAGAAACGAACAGTCGAACGGATCTTCATCAAAAGTTAATCTTAATTAAGTGAAGATGCGCTCGTAACTCTTGGAGTTATTTTGTGACAGACAGATAGATAGACAGAGAGGCAAACTCGACTAAAACATAATCTCCTCGTCAGAGATAAATATTCAGTTGAAAGACTTGCAGCAACAAATCGCTTGTTCCTCAATGTATAATTTGATTGCATGATGAATGCAAGTGAGCAGTCACCGTTCGATTTTTCTATTGTTTACCTTTCGGTGAACTTATTGTTTCCCATTCGATGAATTTATTGTTTACCGTTCGATGAATTTATTGATTACCATTAGATAAATTTATTGTTTACCATTCGATGAATTTATTGATTACCATTCGATGAATTTATTGTTTACCATTCGATGAATGCATAGCATTCCATTGAATTAATTTTTTCTCTAGCATTCGATAAACTTACCGTTTGATGAATTTAGCATTCGATGAAATTACCAACTTGCTCTCTGGAGCCAGTTGGCATCTAAATGCAACATCAACAAGGGTGTGTGTGTGGGGGGGCGGTGGTTTCAAATAAGGGTGAGCGAATATATTGACTTTACCTTCACTTTCCGATTACTTGCAGGTACCTGAAGTACCTGACCAAGAAGTACCTGAAGAAGCGAGGACTACGAGACTGGTTGAGAGTAGTAGCACCAGGGGGTCGAGATGGTAGCATACGCTACCAGCTACGGTACTACTCCGTCTACTGCCAACCTGACAGTGACTCAGACTCTGATAGCGATTGAAAAATCTAAGATACTCTTTTTGTAATAGCAAGGACGCGCTCGATTGGGCGGCAAATTTAAGCCTTCGGGGCTTAACTTGTCCTAAAATTCAGACAGGTGCCGTGGCTTCGACCCAGTGATTCACGTTCCAGGCGTTGACCTTTAATTGGTTACCTGCGATACTTCTAAGAACTCAATCTTATCCACTAAATTACATTTTTCAATCGGTTGGACATAATCGGGTTGTTTCTAATCTCTGCAACACGATTCAAAGTGGCCAAGCTAAAGTCCCTGTCTGGAGTTCCGGATAAGTCGAGTGGGCTTGTCTTAGTTCGACTCTGACTATCCGATCGAACGTGTCCGAAATATACCAATATCAGTAAATCATATTAGAGTTCTAATAGTATACGCTCTTCAGAGAAGAAGTTCTTCACAAGAGAAAACGTGCCTGTGTTCTCAAAAAGGTTTTGCAGGACCCATAAATAGACATTTACAGAACACTGTTGCTGTTAAGGAATTTTAGAATCATAGTACAGGAAAACAAACAAATTAATTCCAAGACAAAGGAATCCCATGTCAGAATTATTCATGAATGTTGTAATGCTAAATTATCGGTATAATAGCGAGTTCTCACGATGGTTATATGAACGCGTTTCCTCAGCTAATTGCCCAAATGTTTCGTTCATCCCGCGTACACACAGTTGTACGTCTGTCAAAAACGTAGTAGAATGTCAGCCCGCCGCTTCAGTTTGCACAGCAATTGTAGCTAGTCAAGTTTCGTACATCTCTTGAAACTTGGAGGAAATTAGAAGTCGGAGAACTCCTCGCCTCTGTTCGGTTTAGCCGGACACAGCAACGCTTTCAGATGCGGAGTTAAGGGAACTCTTCTATTTGACTATAGTGTGAGCCCGCCTTAACCCACTATTTCTCGGAAAATATTAGGTAAAGAACCGATGTCTCTATAAGGAGAAAACGACAGGTAAACTAGTCTGTTTGTCTAAAATTTTCCTTTTTGGTCAGTTCTCTGTTTCATGAGACAATTTTTTTAACCTGTAAATGTGCTATGACGGAAAAGTTGCTCCAGTTAAGTAAGATTTAACAAAATACAGGAGCTCAACTAGAAGATACTGACGAACTCGTATATTTTCTATTTATCGGATACCGTCTTTTACAGAAATTTGTTGACATGCGTAATTTATTGTGCACTGATGCCGGTTGGGATTAATTACTGCTGATGGATCACAATCATTTTGTCTTTCACGACACTCAAATTTTAGATTAGATTTATTGGTAGTCGATCTATGAAATGGCAGAAACTATCATGAACCTTTTGCTATGACGCGCCTTTAATTCATTAATACACTGATTTGCAATGTCCGCATCCACGAATTGTTCACGAATAACGCGCACTGAAACCCGCTGCACACAAAAATCGAAACTCCGGAACGTTTCACGTTTTCAGAACGAAAAAAAGTGTCAGTGACAATAGATTATCGAGTTTGAACATCACTTCACATCATATGTACGTCATTGCGAAAATAAGCCCGCCCGAAATTCATAGAGATATTTGAAACAGTGCAATGGTCACCAGCTATGCAGTGAAAAACTACAACTGTGCCGGTGGTTTTAAGCATTTTTGGCTGTGTAATATTTTGCAAGCCGAAGCCAAACCGCGGTGACGTCATTGGCGGGCGGCTATATGTAGAAACGTTCCAGCACGAGTTTCGACTCTCGTGTGCAGCGAGGTTAACGGTTGGGCAAGCCGCCATCTTGCTCAGTTACTGGCGGCCATGTTCCTCAGTCATTTTGTTTCTTCACTGTCTGTTTATTGCACGGGCTTATTTTAAGTTATGCTAGGCCGTTTACTGACGCATATTAGCAGCACGTTTGCTGGCTGAGAAGTAAATAAAACAATGGAAGATATAGTGAATTATACATACCTCTAATCCGATGCTACTACTCGCCTTAAACATGATAAATCTAAAATATTTTAGAGTATGCTTGTCTCTGGGGAAAAAATTTACTCAAAGCAAAAGTAGCGTTATTTAAAAAAAACGTTGTTTGAAAAAACATTGCTGTTTGTTAAGTAGCTAGGTACCATCGAGTGGCAGCCTGGCAGGGATGGCCTCAAGGATCCAAACACGTAATATCTGTGTACCGAACCGATCCACAGTCCACGACTTGAGTCATAACATTCATGTAGGGAGGGTTAAACTAGTTAGCCCTGGGTTTATGTTGAAATTCGCACGGTAACTTATCTGCAACTTTTGACGTTAGTGCCTTTTCTTAGACACTATGTTATCACTTATCCACGATTGCCTGTTTTGCAACCGCGTCACCAGCCCGCGCAGAAATGAAACTCGCTAGACTGGCTCGTCAGTGTCGACCAACTCCAATCCCACTGGTACAAAACCTCAGACAAGAGCGTTCGTTTCTCCACTTCGAATCGCGTTACTGGTAATAAAACCAACTCAAGTATGCTTTAAACATATGGAAATTCCTAATTTACGGAACAATAATGAGTTTCCGGCCGTCTCACGGGAAGTTGAAGCAATGTCAACGTCTATTGTTCGATTCAAATCGGGGAAAGAAAAGCCGCCCGGCTGAGGTTTCGGAATAGTGGGCTTGGTTTAAATTCACTAAGCTCAGCCAATCGAACAGCATTCACTGTAAAGGCGGGCACACATTAATGCAAAAGTTTCCCAGTCACTCGTCTTTCCCTTTCGGCGGTCACGTCGCAGTGGTCACAGCTTACAGCGTTTGAATGCCACGCTAAAACTAAGCATCATTGCAACTTGAAACTAACTCAAAGATTGGAGGTATGATCAAAGCCAGTGAACATTGCCGCTTGTCATAGCGAACAAACTGCATGGAATGAGTCGTATTTTAGATATTCATCTTAGAAGTACAGCCCCTTGCAAGCCGAAGCTTAGTTCGCTGCTACGTAATCGGATGTGGAGTTGTGTGGAGGGGCAACTGTTGCGTTAGTGTGCACCCGCCATTACAGAATAAGGACGCCATGCAGAGGAGCTGGCCCGACCATCACAAGACCTGCGCACACAACTGCAATTGCATCTATTATGTATATGTTTTTCACTCGTATAATATCAGGTTGTGCTCGCTATACCGGGTGTTCCTAAATTCTTTGCACACAATGAAACTATAGGTTCCTTACGATAAAATGACCATATTTTACTCTATCGATGCATATCCGAAAATGTCTACTTTTAAAAGTACATTAAGTTAAAGTTAAACCNTTCACTCGTATAATGTCAGGTTGTGCTCGCTATACCGGGTGTTCCTAAATTCTTTGCACACAATGAAACTATAGGTTCCTTACGATAAAATGACCATATTTTACTCTATCGATGCATATCCGAAAATGTCTACTTTTAAAGGTACATTAAGTTAAAGTTAAACCTAGCCCAGAGTCGACGAATGCTGTAGGGTAAATGAACAATCACCCTTAGACTATGTTTATTTTAAGGAAAACAGTAGTTCATATGTTACATTGTTACAGAAATTGTTCAAAATTCTTCCCATCAGCAGTATAATGCATGCGCGAAGGCGCCACGTAGTGCAGTAGTTCACCGATAAAGTGAATGGCACTACTGAACTAAAGTCAACGTACCTTTAAAAGTAGACATTTTCGGATAGGCATTGATGGAGTAAAATATGGTTATTTTATAGGTAAGCAACCTATAGTTTCATTTTGTGGAAAGAATTTAGGAACATCCTTCATATTTATTTGATGAAGTTGCCTAGATGTCTCACCAAATGTTGCGATCTATCATTTTGGTCACCGATTTGTAGATCAGGTATGGCGTATTCGATCTACCGGCCTTAGATTATCCTCGAGTTAGTTCGATTTCGCGCAAGGTGACGTGACTCCAGTTTTAATTTTAATCTCGATTTAGAGTTTGTAATAAATGACACTTAGCAGTGACTGAAATACAGTTTGCGAGTGCATGGCGCTCCTCAAGTGCAGCAAGAATTTCCACAATGCAGATCAAGATTCTGTTAATGCCGCTCAAACTCTTAGTGGTCAGGTAACTTTGAAGTATTCAGAGATAATAAGCCAAATTACGGTTTTCAAGTGGCGTATAAAGGAAGCTTTAGAGGGGTGGTGGTATCAAGATTTATTCGAAAAATCCCTAAAACTGAAATACATTCATGGAGGACAGGTGTATGGAAATAATTTTATCGTAAATGGTTGTAATTAAAAGTCCCGCAATAAAAACTGAGCATCGTTGAAGTTAAAATCTAGATTAAACGGTTTCGAAGCCGCTGCGCACCTCTGACAGATGCTGCGCTAAATACGGTCAGCTGCTACTGCGTTCACGTCAGCTTTAAATTAACATCACTTGACAAAGAAATTCAAAACTTAGTACATGAAGTGTATCGAGAACAACGTTGGAATGATAAAAAAAAAAGAAAGAAAATACCACGTGTTACTGTTCTATCAGTGCTATAGGGCTCTCAGACCTGAAATCTATCAACTACACCGCGTTTCGGTTCATGCCGTTTGTATTACGAAACGAAAATGAAGCAATCATTAGTCAGGCGACCGGAGGGGGGGAGGAAATTCTGCAAGTGTGAAATAGAATTTTTAGATAAATAAAAAAATAATAATTATACTAAACGTAATATAGTCGCTGTTGCCTTTCAAATTCAACTGGAAGAAATTGCCACGACACCACTCCTGTCACCTTATCTGTAAATGTTTTGTTACCATGCTAAAAACACGTTATTCTCTTAGGAATACAAACCTTGTTGCAAAATAACCCCGCCTTGCATGAATAGGGTTATACACAACACGGCATTGCACTACAAGGTTCCATTTTCAAAATGGGAAAACCATGCAGGCACGCACCACTTCGAAATAGGCACCACATATGTGCACTGTCGTCTTTCAGATGTCGAGCTTCTCTGAGCTTGCAATGTATGGCTTGTTAATGAATAAATGATTAAGAAGAATTTTGATAATTGTACTCCTTGAACTTCCTTTTCTATTGGTGGATTAGAAGCTACTCTACCACATCAACATAAGCTGGTTTCAACATTTCACGCAAAACCCGCATAAGAGTGAAACTACAGGATATGTTTCTTCGTACTTTTTCTCGTCTGATTTGTTTCATATATCTAAGGCATACGAATGTTTAAAGTCACTGTAAGCAGAAAAGAAACTTGATTGAATTAAAATGCATACTCGCTGCAAACTGGGTTCCGACGATGACCAAATGAACGATTTTCTTTTCAAATCGTCGGAATGTATTGATAAAGGCTGGCGAGCCTAACGGTGTTTTTAAAAAGTTACTAAAATCAGTGTCGTCATATATCATATAGATATATATATACTAGCCTAGCTGGCTTTGGAAATGTCTTCATTGAAGTTTCTGATATCTCTTCAAATTGAAAAGAGAAAGGCCTCAGAGAGCTTTGCACTCTAGCTGTATATAAACTGTTGCAGCAAAGTATTCGGGCCCGGCGCTGAGAAAATTCATGGAAATGGCTGCCGTGTGAACCAGCCTTCAGAAAAATGACAGTCATACTATAAACGAGAACGTCCCGAGTGCTGGAGTATACACTTTAAAGAATAGCCAGGCCATCTGGACCCGTGGAAATTACTCGGCAATTGGTCAGGTACAGCGTACGTAGATACCATACGTCATAGCGGGACAGATAAATGCAAAAATGCAGCGTAATCGTGCATTTGATGATACAGGCACGAAAATTAGCATGATGACTTCATAAGGTTTCATAAATGGATCTGTCCGACTAACCACCGAAAAATCCAAGATGTCGGCCATTTTTTCCAGATGGCCGCTAACTTTTCCATTTTTGTGCCAATATGAATGAATTTGGTTACAAATATAAAAATCGAAAATAAATGTGAGTTAAACGCCTTTACTTTTGTCCATTTTCCTCATAGAAAACGAGGTACTCAAAGAAAACGAAAAAAGGGTTCTGGGGAAAACTATCTCATACTACAGATTTTGACCTACAGAGGTGATTTTGGTATCAAAAGAAGCGGAATTTAATTCTCGACAACAGAGCCTAGGCTTTTACTTAATTTTCGAATTAAGAAACACGTGACAGCACACTTTTTGGGAAAAACTTGAAAAAAAATTGTTTTTTAGTTTTCTCAAATTCTACTTCGAAAAATAAGAAAAACCCAAGCTATGTTGTAGAGAATTAAAGTTAGCTTCTTTTAACACATGTTATTTGGATACGGATACGAGGTTATAGCTATGCACTGTATTAAGCTAAGGAGCTCTAATGATTTCTTTAAGTCATACACATTTCGATGAACTATGGAACATTGTTTCTTCAAATACTGAGCAAACAGAGAAGCGCCTGGGACTCAAGTCAGGCTAATATGTGAGCCACATTTTTTTTTGTCTGAACCTTGGGAGTTTTTGAGCTCACCAAGCAACTACTGTGTATCACACTTTCCATCTGGGCGGTGGTCTCTTTTGCTCTGAGGTCACCAAGGTATCAAAATTGAAGGTTATTGAAGCTTATTTCAGTTCCTGCGATTGTAGCCCAGTAGCTCAGCGGTCCAGGTTACTGATTTGCACATTATTGGGAGATCGGAAATTCGATTCAAAGCCCGGAAGGAAGAGTCGTGAGGCTCGAGAATATAGCGTCAGCAATAACTTCACTCATAGTCACTGGAAGCGGTGGCTGGGCACTTGCCTCAAGGTAGAAGGGGCGCAGCTGTCAACCCAGTCTTCCGTTATCATGATGCCACTGCTGGGACAATTTGTTTTTGAGTGCAGCGGTGCACTATCCTGGGCTCTAGTGGGCCGCACAAACCAGGTTTCCCCAAGATGGGGTGTGCGATCAAGGCGTTTATACCAATACTTCATTGCAGCTGATCATACAGTTTTCTAGATCTTGTTATTCTTAAATATATAACCAACTTTGTTTTTCTTTAAAAACTCTATTTTTTTAAAGCAGTCATAAAATGCCTTGGTTCTCTTTTAGAACTAAGATGATATCCCTAATATATTATGAATGACTGTCCTCATACTGTTCTCAAACTCATGTGGCTTCTTCCACTTGGACATTTTAGGGGTTTGCCTATTATAATAGCTCTTAGCGCTCATAGGGAGCGAGTGGACTTGTGGATTGGCTGGTTGGATAAATTGGGCGACCAATGGCAGTTCGAGTTGAGTTTTAGGCGTGTATAGCTTGACTGTTCTACAGGAACCGGTGAATATATGAGTATATTATATATCT
This sequence comes from Parhyale hawaiensis, assembly GCA_001587735.2. NCBI lineage: Eukaryota > Metazoa > Arthropoda > Malacostraca > Amphipoda > Hyalidae > Parhyale > Parhyale hawaiensis. Next base: position 11,395,203 of record LQNS02278087.1, read on the forward strand.
ATATTATTGCAGCATATTATATATGCAAATAATGTAGTGGATCAAACTAATAACTAGGGACTATCTTAAATATTTTGGGCAGAAGTAATGTTGAGCTTTTGTTACTGATATAAGCTGTTTATTTACTCTATGTCATCTCCATTAGCATTAATGAAGAATCCAATTCGTCACGAAAAGTGGCACCAGCCATCACAGCTTCATTTGACAAGCTTAGCTGATGGTGGCCCAAAGTAACGCTGTTCTGGGGATTCCCATTGGACATTCTCTCAACGACGAACCATAACTGATAAGTATAAGTCTGGGGAGCTAGAGGTTTACATATCTTTTCTTTTAAGCTAAGTATTTCACCCAGTGTTCCAACACAGTTTTCGATCCACATGGACCGATAAACATGACTCTCTTACGATTGTAATGCTACCTGAGTAAGCTAGGGATCATCAATTCAGGTAAAATTCGTTTCAATTTAGCGTTAGGCCGGGTCCCCATCAAAGCAACACGCTACAAGCGACGCAACAAATTTGTTGCATGAAGAAACAGTCCTCACCACCGCGCGATCTCTTCCCACCGACGCAAGCCAGATTGCGCGGCACACTATCGCTCACAGGCGCCACATTTCCCGCAAAAATCGCATCGTTTGTTGCGTCAGTGGGGCCCCGACTTTAGTGTGACAAGGAAACAACACTCGCATGTCGCTTACAACGGACAATTCAATACTGCACGAGATAAGCAGCAGTTTTACTTTTCATTACCTCATGGATTGCAGAGGAGTTGTTGATGAGCACCCTCGTCTTGGTGATTGGTTTAGTCGTCCACGATTACCTGCTTTCCGTAAAAAAAAAGAAAACGATCCCGACCAATATTCATCAAATGGTTAAAAAACATGGGATATCTCGTTTTCTTGAACGAGCAGTGAGGATGTTCCGGTGCCTCCTAACGAAAGCCATCACAAGGACATGATACAAAGCCCTTGCAACAGTCATAGTCCATTCACAGGTTTTACAAGCTAATTTTTTGACATCGATGGATCAGCCCTGGTTGACCGTTAGAATTGTGTCAGAAAACGAGAAGAATGCTTTCTATCACTTGGAGGCTCGTAAGATGCTCGCTGGACGTCGCCTGGGTTCTTTAACTTTACAAAGAGCCGATAACCAGTACAGCATCGACAAACCCAGTAGCCGTACTGATCTCACTGGCGCCATATCCAACTCGACTTAAATAATTTTTCTCATCTCTTTGCTTAAATTCCAGTGCTAACTAAATCTTAAGAAAGACTATACTGAATAATTAAAACATGTAACTATAATTTTACATAAACCTCAGAGTTGCAGCACGTCAAAATAGTGTTTATTTATGTTATAAATGCTTGAAATAAGTCCCACTTTGCATGTGGAACCCTGAATACAGAGAAAATACAGGGAAAAAATAACAATGATAACTTTTTTTTACATTTGACCATTTTAAAAATATCAAATTTAAGCACCATAGTATCTATAATAGTGTTTGTTATTTCACTTTTCTCAGCTGAAAAGGAAACAAAAGTCATATCAATTCCATACTATTTATTCAATGTGTACGCGATATAATCTTGGCCAAACTATTATGACGCGAATTAAGACGACAACGTCCGTTGAACTTGACTCAAGTCACAATTAGAGCTGTTGATTGCACCGCAGGACATTGTCTGCACTTTTTCTTAGAGAATAAAGAAGATATATTCGGTGTGCCTCCTGCAAGATTTTACTACTGAATATCAGTTAAGCTACATGCAATATGTAGGTGCCGAACTATATTTTCGTTTCAAAGAACATATTAAGAGCATGCACGCACCAGAAGTTACTGTTTTAATTGTTATGAATAAAGTTTTCCTTTGGAACTACCGTGAAACGTAGTTTATTTCATATTTGTTTACAAATTCGAAGAAAAGTACGCACCATGGTGCATTTAGGGTGTTCTACGCTCGTAGTAGATTGAGTAAAAGCTGGTCAAAACTCATAAATGCTCTGGCTGAACCTGTGACAGTTTGGTTCAACAGGATGATTTTTGATTCTCTTCAACTCTGCACATCAATAAGTTTGTAAAAAAAAATTATGTCAATATCTGTCAGTATTTCAAAGTTTCGGCCGGTCATAAAGTCAACTCTACAACTTAACATTTAGATTCTAACTGCAACAGCATCTTACTAATAGTATATCCATGCCATCTAAATGACCGTCCATTGAATAGCAATTGTACAAGTTTCCTATTAGAGGTAATATATACAGACGAGAGTTTGACTAGTTGCGAACACAAACAACACATTGCACCTCTCAGCATCAGGCTGCGGTACCTTCGCCAGACAACTTGGATCGAGGCGTACGTGATCTGCTGCACTCACTGTGTTATCGGCTGGGACAGTTTCACCGAGATAAGCTAGTTTAATTTGTTCTGACTTGTTCGAAGTCAGTGTCATGAGCTTTGGTTTCGCTAAACTTTTGATCGAATTTGAAGCGTTAACCCCAAACCGACTGACCTTGAGACAACCTTTGCAGCGTTGAGTTTAATGCCATATCAGAGGTAATTGGTTTGAGATTAACGCATGAAAATCAATTCAATAAGGCTGAACCAACGACCATGGCTGAAAATCCAGACAAAGTAAAGCTAATCAGATTAGTTTATCATGATGGGACTACACCAGTCGGTGACATCTTTGATCCTAACCCGGAATCAGATTATCCCAGGGCCTGTTCGCGTTGCCCCGAAGCTATGATATCACCTGTAGTCTAAATCCAGATTTAGATTTAGAATGGACAGGGGCAAAATGAAGCCTCCTTGCAATATTTCAAAAACAGACTTGGGAGAATAACCCAAGCAGTTTAGCTATTTCGCTTTTGCAAATTGGCATTCAGATATTACTGCTCAAATCTCAGGTAATCTGACAAACGCGTAATTCGCTCTGGGATTTTCTGTAGTCCGATGGCTACGGTTTAAAGTGGCATTTCGGCGACGTCACAGGTAACAACCCAAATATAGCTCACATCACTATTAACCAGCCTTGCACTGTCACCATAAACACTCGAAACAACAAACATCCAAATAACGATCACAAAATGACAGTTGAATAACAAGAAAACTCTTATCACTTATTGAGATCAGATGAAAGCTTGCTGATCTCCCACATGTAGATGGAGACCACATTGGTTTGGTTGGCAGAAATGTCTAGATGGCCCATTCGAGTGCGGAGCGAATATCAGTTTAATGGATCTGCCTCTAGTAAGTTAAAGAGCTGGTGCTCGGTATTCTTTGATATTTTCTATGATGAAAAAAGTAATGCTAAGTAAAGTTAGTCGGTGAATATATTTTGATGAAATGATGTCGCTGAAAGGCGCAGCGGATGTGAAGTGTACACCAAAGGAGTTGCTCAATACTACGTTCAGTTACAGAGAAAACATTATAGGAAACTATTGAAATCTCGTTGGTTCTTTTAGCTGCTAACTAAAATATAATCTCGTACCGACCGAAATAATTTCAAATAAATATTTTGCGGGTGTTATTGCGAAAGGTTGATTATTTGAAATGCAAAATAGGAAATTACATATTTCCTGATGTTGATCATTTGTGGGTACTGGACCTACCCTAAACGAGTACCATCAGTTTTCGAACCTATTGGCCAAACTTACTTACTTACGCTGACAAGACAGGAAATGTAACAAAGCGTATAGCATTAATGAATCCAGCATATATCTGTAATAGACGAGTCAAATTATCAAGGCTGACTAGAATAGTCACGGTACAGAAAAATTTACGGAAAAAGTTAAGAAACGGTACCCGGTCTGGAATCACATATTCCGTTGATTAAATTCTGTAGCCTTATTATATCAGAATACATTACCATTTCTTGTAAACACCCAATCAATTTCTAAATTCTCCTTACTCTTAGTCATTGTTGCATGTCCAAGCCTGTCCTCTGCCACAACGTATCGTAACGTGACTCCATATAATGCTGACCAAGTGTCAGTGATACGTTGTTTAAGCCTCCCTAGATGGATGCTGACCAAAAATCAATACATCTAACTAGATTTATATACCCATTCTCTATTCTGCATGCCAACTGTTACTTTAATGACCTTCAATATGGGCACCCATCCTCCAGCAGGTACATTAGAGATTTAGAGTAAGCAAACCGTTGTTTTGTCAAGTTGGTTTCACATGCTTGGCAATATCCACTAAACGAAGCTGTTAGAATTTCGAGCACTTCTTGCATATCTGACCTCGCTTTAGAAGGCGTAGCCTATCGAAATCTGCTTAGATCACGAGACTAGTAAGAGCGTAGAGATATTGCACTGAACCATTCCCAGGCTAAATAAAGTTACTGAGTACTAACCTTACATCAGTACTATGCTCCGTTCCACTGCACTAATCGATTCATTCAAAAATCACAGAAATCTACTTTGTAGTTTCACACCACTATTCGAAGCATACGAAATTCTCATAAGCTCCACCCAGCTAACTCAAGTTTAAGGAAGTCTATTGACTTCTACAGACTTGGGGCTTGTACAATCCTGCTCTGTTCTAATGAGTGGTCCTACTGAGTAGCAAACATAACTTGCATCTCTCACCCAACGATACCTTACCGTCGACTTCTCTGCACTACCAGACACATCGATTACTTTCAAGCACACAAGGAGAAGAGGAAGAGGGAAAAGAGGACATCAATAAAGGTTAAGAACATCGTAAAGACATGCAAGGTCAGTCGGGCATTCGCAGCGAAGGCGTCGAAAACTATTTAACTACAGATATACTTGTCGTCAGCGCACAAATCACAAATGGTACATTGCGTTCTTATAGCAGCTAACCTGGAAATTTGTGGCTCATTTTCATGCAAAGAAAGTCCATTATATATTTTAAGCCACAGATAGATCAGAAGAGCCTGGACCTGAACTCTTCCCATCCATGAGGGCTTAAATTAAACTTTTGAGAAATGGAACCAGAAAACATTCGCTACTCCAGAGGAATTCTAATGATGAGTCTAGAATTGAATGGCTGACCAATTTGAAGAGTATGATACCTCTCAAACTGGCTGATAGAAAGGGCTATTTCACTTACGCTATGTACTTAAGGCTATGGTCAACAGTTCCAAAGTACCGCATATCGATCTATAGAAATCTTACTGCTAAATTTTTTTCACAAACCACATACAGACAGAGACGAAGAAAGTCAGCGACGATATGACCATTAAATGAATAAATTTCTATAGACACATATAAGCCCATTCTGTAAGGAATAATAGATATTTAAACGGCTACCCTGAATATGAAGACTAGAACTACTCACAAGGGTATATACTTTTAGTAGTGGTATAAATAAAGTACGCAGGTGAGAAAATACATTCGCAAAGGAATTGTAACATCGACCTACCCATCAACATCATTTCATCAAAATAATGTTCCGCTCTTTCAACTTCCTAGAATATCTAACTTCGACGCTACCAACAACGACACCTGTGTAGCCAAGAAGAACTGGGGTACCGTCGAGTTCCCATAACGGGCTCTGGATCAAATAAATTAGTAAAAGTAGGAGGGTCAGAGCACCTCAATAATAACAATGATTATGATGATATTACCGATAAAAAATAACAATATGGAGATCCTCAGTGGAATTTGGACTAAACTAAAACAAGAGGATCAAAGATTCTTGAATAAAAATATATGTAGGTACATAAAACTGAATTGTTTGGTAATAATGGACTCCGGAGCCAAGAAAAGACGAGGACCCGGGTGAGTGAACACATAAAGAAAGAAGTGCAAGTGCTTAAAGTCCCTCCATTTGTTCTGAAATACAGAACAGTAAAACGATAGAGTATAAATAATTAGTAAACGGACGCAGGCGTCTAAGAAGGCAAGAAAAACTGCGGTAGTGGGAGTACGAGTGAAAAGTAAGATGCAAGACGCCTGGCTTGGCAAGATGAATTAATATTGTGCTGGGGATTCTTAATGAGCTTGTATCAGACATTGGTAAGAGGTAAGTTACCGGGAACCCAAAATGAATTGAGGTTACAGGTAAGCCCCTTAATTCAGAGGATTGAGACGAATGCCCCGAACTTATACGTTAGGATGACCTTACTTAATAAATGGTGATTGAAAAATAAAAATGGATTACAATTTCGTATGTAATATAATATTCTATGTTGTTTATAGTTAAAAATATTGAAGAATGATTCGCGTACATGTCAAAGCGAAAACGGACAATACTTGGAGTAGAGTTGTTGATGTTGTGTGCCATGCATCATTGCTGCTTAGTGTTCATGAATGAAACTGAGGTGCGTAGTGCTTGTAACTTTCGCTGGTGCCTTAATAATCTAATAATGATAATAATCCTTACCTACAAATACAGATGATTTATTTACTTATTTGTGACACAAAATGGGCTACGAGGGGTGTAAGAAAGAAACGACCTTATCGACGGTTAGTTGGCTCACCACACCCCACCGGCGACCGCGTCTACCGTCACAGTAGCAAAGTGTCCATTGAGAGCAATGACTGATGAAGGTCTCCTGTTTTACATCACAGATACTCTTATTGCTTCCTGAATTTAAAAATCCAAAGGTGTATTTGCCAGGTGCGCATAGTCTATACATATACTAATGCACTTTATTCTCTACGTATGACGAGCATGAGATAATTTTATATGTCCTGGAAATGGCTGGAGATTATTCGCTGACCGACTTTAGATTTGACATAAAATCCTGAATGCCAGAAGTTTGGGATGAGGGAGAGGGACTTGATGCGCTGGCCGATTCTGGGGCTGACGTGAAAATCCGGGACAATAAAATCTGGCGGAAAGTTTGGAGACGATCGAATGTAGAAGATTCGTTGAACTTTGCTGAACTTGATGCGATATCTGTGACTCCAAAAGTTGCCTACAGATCTGGAAATGTTGAAGTGTTGTTAATTCGTAGGCCGACTCTGGAGCAGTCGTGCAGGCCGGCCAGTGATAGCAGTTGTTGACTTTCGATTTGGAGATGTTCAGGTGTTGTTGATTCACTGGCCGACACTGGCGCTGACGTGAAATCCGTGGCGCCAAAAGTTAGCTGTTAATTTGGAGATGCGCTCTGTGACACGTGTAGCGTTGACTTTTATTCGACACAGGCACTGGGGCCAGTGTGTTGACTAAGAAGTGTAGGGTTACTAGAACGAGCAGCATCAAATGTAGTGAGTATCTTGGCAATGAGTTCACGAGTTCATCACCTAATTAACTGTTCCCGGCTGCATGCAATGAGAAAAGCGGATCTCATTAGACAATATCTGCACCAACTGATATTGTTCCTCCTTGTTATTCAACATAACTCAATTATTACTAAAAAATATCTGTTTAATCTTACGGGCATACGCTAGTGATACGAGAGTATATACCGTTATAACTCAAGCATTATTTGCAAAAAGATTCATTAATAGTAACCTTGCTTTTTGTATATTGTAGGTACTATCACACTGTCATCCTCACACAAATATCAAAACACATTTATTCAAGTAAGGGCTGGAGTTGAAAACCAATGAATATTAATTACACTACAGAAAGCATTAATAGATACGTATATGGTTCAACATTATAAATTTCCAACATTCTCGTCCTTCTACACTGTATAAGAAGCTATCACAGTGAGTTTGGAGAAATGAAAATAGATATTCTGTGGCTTATGTTATTTTTATAAGCCGACGACACGAACAGAGTGAAATAGTATGCAATTCATCAACATGAAGACAACACGTACAACCATCTCTAAGAGAATTTAAATCTAGTACACTATAGCACCATGCTTGGCTTGGCACATCGACTACAATAATTCACTGTAGCTTGCACACAAATACAGTCCATGCAGTGACACTAGTGCTCATATAAGAACTGCGTGCTCTACCAGAAATTTTCGAAAGGGTGTTCATCTCCAGCCTCAATATATGGCGCCAGAAAACAAAGAATCTGACTGTACGTAAGAGGAAAAATTTACAAGTGAGGCTTTGGAGATGAGCACCCTATAGCAACAGCAGCCAACCGGGGAAAAGACGATAATTACGCCAATTTTCTTGGTGTTCTGAGTTCGAAAATTTACTCAACTTAATAAGCTCCGAAGAAACAGACGGAAAAAGGTCGTAAGAGCAAGATGGTATTAAGGACCCAGTTAGGTGCTGTCGTCTACAAGTTAGGGAGTGGGGTACGAAGAGCTATGTCTAAAACAGAGCTATGTTCCTTTGCATTACAACAGTAAAAGCGATCTTAGTCACGGTCCTGATTATGTTTAGGGAAGACGGAAGACGACGGCCGTCATCACGGACATCTTGGTCAAATAATTCTAAGCTGTTGCAAGGACAGATATGAATTTTATAACAATATGTGTAAGTTTTAGGAAATAGAAGATATAGTACAAAATGGAGATATACAAGAGATGGATACTTAGGAAAAATATGCTATTAGAGACTTTTATCATATAATAGAACGTGATTATATCAAATTTATGGGGAAAACACTCCGTGAAAACGATGTTTCAAAATGATGAAAAAACCAATGCAGTTTTAACACTCACAAAAATCAAGAAATTGATACGGAACAAATAATGTGCACTATTTTTTATCAATGGTGCATTTAATGGTGAAGATCACAATATCTTAAAGTTTACATTTCTCTGCAGGTTATAATACAAAATCTAACCAGCTTTCATAGAGATATGACTTTTTTACTATTTTCCTATAGTAAAATAATAGAAAATTTACGAAAGACTTTGTTTTAATTGTTAAGCAAATCATTAAATGTTGAATAGATGATGCATTACATGGATTAAGGTAGAATATATTCTCGATGCAGAACTTTGTAAGTTTAATGCTGACTATACATAAATATCATAACTCGTATATTATCTATGGATTATGCAGTCTACTCTAACATATCATTCAATTCAAGGATAAATATAGAGCACTGTAGGACCTCATGCTGCGTATTCTATTCACAAATCCTGTATAATTCAGCATCACATGTTAGTTCATGTCTTGAACTTAGGTTGCAATGAGAAAAATGCTCAGATCATTTCACTTTTTTCTGTTCAATCAGTGCTATCAAATCGTGGCTAGTACTGAGAAATTATTCAATAGGTAGCCAAAATTTGTAGATACAATTCATACCAGGCTTTCAAAATGCATGGAAAGAAAAAATCGGGACAGTACAAAATTAATTTCAATGCCAGAATGCATTAGGAATCCTAAAAATATATGTAAAAGAGAAATTCAAAAGCAAGTCATCAAAATGCTGTTTTGGTTTGCGGACGTCATGTCGCATGATTTAAATCTCTAATGTATAAATATAATTATAAAATGTTCACACTTTCTCTCTAAAAAGTATAAACAGGAAGGGTGCGATTCGAGAAAGTAATTAAAGAAAATCAACCAGTGTTAGTTGAGCTGAAGCGGAGATGTCGCCGATGCTGCTTTACCTCTGCCTGGTGTCTGACCCCATCTTGAGCTTCGTGTATCTGGTTATGTCAGAGGTCGTGGTATTTATGTGCAAGTGCAAGGTAACTTGGTGTCTGAATGTGGTAATTATGTGTTCACTTGCAGTAAGAGTGCCCTTAAGTATAGTAATAGTTTGTGTGCTTGTGGAAGTTTGAGTTATGATGAGATCAATGAGTTCCCTAGTGAACCATAACAGAGTGCTTTTCTTAGTTGATAAGCAGATGTTGGTTACTCAAAGTTAAGTGAAAGTTGTTAAGAGTGGAGGTGATTAAGGGTAAAGGTGATACTCAGTAATGAGGTAGAAATTAAATTTACAAAGTTACTAAGGAGAAAGCTATAATAATTGAAGGAAGAATAGAAATGCTTCACTGACTTATATGAAAATAGAAAACACTCTGGACAACAGAACATTTGACGGTCGTGGACGACAGCGAGGGTTGCAAATGGAAGGCAGTTTTGCTTGGGATGATGAACGCAAGAGAGGCACAGACAATGAGTGGTGAGAGCTGTGTCGTGTGGTAGTACTGAAGATAACAAAATGAGTGGTGGTGCTGTGCGTGGAGGTAGTTCTTCCTAGACTTCCACTATACCAAACTTGACTGTGGTGCGAGAGCGGGCGAGTGAAGAGGAGGGAGGTATAGGAGGTTACTATTGTTGCTGAGGAGGCAGTGCAGGTGATTTAACAGCACCACCAGTATTATCGCCTACTGCACCTCCTGTAGCAGGAGCAACAACAGCAGGAGCAGGAGCAGCAGCAGGTGCAGGAGCAGCAGCAGGTGCAGCGGCTGCTGCCTCCGTCTTATCACCAGTTAAGTACGGCCCTATGTTACATGGCAAAACGATAGGCACAATCGTATAGGCACCGTCACACATACGTACCAACCTAAAGACACTTACGGAGCGTGTACCGTAGCCGCATTATCGTTGTGTATTTGGCATAAGATTTTGTCATACTCTGGTACTTTTAACCCTTTTTAAAAACCATTAGCAGGTGGCTTGGACTCACTTTTTGTAAGTTCATCAAATTTCAAAGTCTAATAATGTCAATTATGTTTTTGAATGACATCTAGTATGATTAACGGTCAACTAACCGACTTCACGTATGTAAGGTAATATCTATGAGAAAGAACCTTTTGATTTCAGAAGCTTATTACTGTAACCACTTTAAAACCCTGATATCTTGACCGCCTTCGTAATTAATCATCTTGCCTCATACACACAGGATAGCAGGGCAACGGTAGCAATTTGATAGATAGGATCAGTAGGACAGCAACCCACACCACGCATTAGAAACATCGAAGGCAGAGAAAACAGTCAGTCGATCTAGAAAGATGAAAAATTGTCGTCGGCTAATTCAATGGGTCCAAAATGGAGTAAGAATGTGAATGTCATTTCTGGAATAGTTTACTACAATTTAAATTTCTAGATCGACTGAACAGAAAAGGAATCCAGCGAATAGAAAGTCGGGGTGAGCTGAAAACACAAGACAAAGGTGTGAAATTATTCATAGTTTAGTCAAATTTTACTTGATACTGAAAATCATAGAAAAACTTTGTAAATGTTCCTTTGCCGTAAACAAGCAAACATTCTGCAATTGTAAGGCTCACTGGAAATGTAACTACGTCCCGTACTAACACTATTGTATCTACATCAACAGCTTTTACGTAGAACAAAAATCAATAGTTAATGGCACTATTAGTTTTCAGTTTTTTCACTTGCACTTTTAGGAAGTATTTTCTATTTTCGAAAACCAACCAGTCAGTTGATATCGAAGAGTGTAACTTTGAAGAACAAAAGTGCTCAACTATACTAGGAACTTTCAATATGACAAATTAATTTGTTCACGAGCAACTGTGTATGCTAAGCTCTAAATTAGGTTAATATAAAATCTATATATAGATGTTCGAATGAAGTCGCCACGAATTTCAAATTATTCTTTGTACAAATCTTTAAAGCACTCCAATTTTCATTAAAGTTTAATTTATTTAGTACATTTCAAACACATGAAACTAGAATTAGTAAAACGATCGTTCCTGTGCTCCACGAATATACAACTCGCGTCACCAATGGTTGTCAGGGGAACAAACTGGTGATACAATATCCTTTTTCTCTGCCAGTTTAGTAATGTAACTTGTGAAATCTATTTGAGGATCATAATCGTTAAGCAATTTTTCTCTCTACTTTTACAGTAATGCCACCAGATGCTTAAACTACAAGGAAGAACTTTGAGTATACTCATCAGTCATCACTCATAAAATTGGTTCTTTTTTCCATCGTTGGAAATATTAAGTTTGCAATGAATGAAACCTTCTAACACCAATCACCTTGACTAACTAATAAAGCAGCTCCCCACAGCCAGTACGTGACTGATTCCTTTATATGCAAACGAAAGTATATGAATTTCATGTTACTTAAACAGAATTATCATTTTCTTGTTTAGTTAAGGGCAGGATTGTCAGCGGTATACCAGATCAAAAGTTAACAAAGTAAACTGAATGTACAACTTTTCCATATCGACATTTAGGAGGTAGTACGAAATGAAACATTCCAAGAAATGAAGGAGTCAAAATGAATAATTTTGAAAGCAGCAGGAAGATGGAGACACCGAGGAAGTAAGTAGTTGGAAGCACAAAGCTATGAGTATACTGTGTACAGGATATGGGGAGGGGGGGGGGGCAGCTGTGAGACACCACGCTGCGCAGGCTGGACACACCTTCTCTTTGGTTGCTGGTGGCCACATGGACTTGAGCCTAAGGGCTACAGCGCTTTTTGAAAGCATTTATGGCTAAGAATCACTCTTTAGAATTACCTGCTGGAGTAGAGTCTAACAGCTAGAGCGCTTTTTAGAATCATTTATGGACGCTAATCACTCTTTAGAATCACCTCCTGGTTTTGAATCTGGTGGCTACAGTGCGTTTTGGAAGTATTTATAGAAAATAATTATTTTTTCTTTCCTCTACTGGAATTGAGTCTAATGGGTACGTCAAGTATTTCTTGGAAGAACTTATGAAAAATAATTAATTTAGGTACGTTTCACCAGTTAGACATAAGATTAGAGTATACAGTGCTACTTAAAGATAGTATGATCAAACATTAGCATTTAATTGTTTTATTAGCTATAGACTAGCTTGTTGTACCTGGTGGTAGGGTAATTCTTTGCAATATTTGAAACATATAATATTATTTTAAATTTACTTATTTGATTGGAGAATATTACTGGAAAGGTGTTGCTTGGTGAATTTTGGAATGGTACATCAGTGTTCATTTCACTTATTGAGCAACCAAAAGGACGTGACCTAAAATAATATATCTCATTTCCACTGAAAATCTGACATTTTATCTTAGCACTTGCTTTGCTAGCATCTATAAACAGATACAAATGCAGTATCGTTTTATCTATCTGAGCTTTCTCATACTTCTAATGTTACTAATAATATAGGTAATTGGGATGGATACTACGATGAATATTTAACCATCTGAAGTTTTCAATTTTTGTTTCTCTCATAATTGCGACGGCGTCCGCTGTAGCCAGTGTAGAAATTTTTGTATCTCGTTAATATTTTATCAGTTCGTACGCAGGTAAGTTGATATGACCCGAAGTAAAGATTTCTATCAAAATGTAAACAATGCTTGCTAGCGCTGAAAATAAATTCAGTGTGCAAAGACAAGATCCACGCGGATGTCCTTATGTGATTCCTCTAATAATTTGTACCTATAATTATAAGCTTGCTGCTTAGGATTACTTCCATCTTGTGGTTATCGCCATGTCCAGCCTCCCATTGTTCTGCCATCGCAGATTAGGGTAAGGCAAAACTATAATAACCCTACATTCAACAACAAAAGGTTACATTTACAACTTGCAACATTCACTAGTGGGTTGCACCTTAACTATTTTTAATATTTATAGTGGAGATCTTAGTTTTTGCTCTAAAAACGTATGTCATCACCCTAGGAAGTTTGGCTTTCATATTAAATACACTTTGGGTGTACTGTATTTTAACACTTCCCTGCATAGGCTTCACGTTCACTGAAAATGCTCAGTACTAACTAAGAAAGCTGATTTACTGCCCCTCAAAAGGGGATTCACAATGAAAAACTAGAAACTTGGTTTCCGTCTTACGAAACTTGAATTTTGCTGTATTGACATCGTGATTTTTTCCATACGGTTGGCACATACAGCTTTGCCTTAGGAAACTTAGCTTTAGGTGCAAAAGTGCTTAGTTTTCACGTATTTTTTTACGAGAAGGCGCGTCCAACTCTGGCAGGGGATGGTGTCAAGGAGAACACCCAACACTACAAAAGAAGAAGAGCTGCCGCAGGATTGTCTTCTCAATACACAACACTAAATTAATGGATAAAAAAGTGCTCAACAATAGCTGCTCCTTACTGCTCGTCTGTGGCTCATTTTGAACTTTTCTACTAATGCACTTTACCAGAAGTTACCTTTAAAAAGACAGAACGACAGAGGTTAATGTTAGAGCGACATAGGGCGAGAAGGGAGGTCTCGACTTTGGGAGTGAGCGGTGCCCGATAGATACACGCTAGGTATGTACTTGAACTAGCAACGGCTACTGTGAGAAATGCTCAGTTTAGGGAAAGGCTTCGAAAATATCTGAAAATTTTTACAGTGTTTTCAGTGTGGAGAAAAGTTTCAAATGAAGTGGGTGGAGTCACGAGGAAGCTAAGCGTTGGTTGTGGATAGTCAGGCGCCAATCATAGTGGGTTGATCAATAGGATAATGGCCCTCAAACAACTAATTGTTTCAAAGCAGATACAATTATACGAGGCTATCTAATATACATGTAAATATATATTATATACGATATATTTACATATAAAACTTATGTTATTCACGTGTTATTTCATATCATAGACTGCATTATAAGCTTTAAATATTAAATCATAATCTATTACAACCTATACCCAAGATCTGCAACTCCATCGATATCATAAATTTCCACATGCTACATTACACCCAATATTTGCCTGCTACTTCAAGATAGGGCACCAGTACGTAAGGTTTGTGACTCTGATTACCCTACTAAGGGTGCGTTCTATCGGACGCCGAAACAAAGCCTCCGAGGATTAACTTGTTCGAAACTTATGGCAGAAGCTTCGGCTTTGCCACTTTAAATCGTGCTACAAGTGTGCACGTACAAGTGAAACATATATTATTACAAAAGGTTTGACGGAATCGAAACAAATGAAAAGTGGCCGAGAACCTGGAGATCCGGAGAGTATGTGCAGTCGAACTTCCCTCCGCAACCAAACCAACCTAAGTAAACGCGAGTTCATAAGTCTTTTGTTCTCTGTATGTAGTACAATACGTTCGAACTGCGTCCTTGCACGTACAACCTAGTGCCTAACAAAAGATATTATACAATGTTAGCTGTCACATTAGTTAGCTTTGATAATCTAGTTAGTGAAATTTCGGATGTCTCTTTGCATTTGTAGCCCAGCAAAACTAAAAAGGTTGCGTACTTTTCGCGGTGTAGAAGGAAGCAACAATCATTCGGATGCGTCACGGGCTCTGATGTACAACGTCAACAGTCTATCGTGTGAACCTCGCTCATAATACTCCTGCGGACTTCACCAGTTAGATCTGCTAAAGCTAAAGCTATGTACGTCAGGACTGTTAGCAGATGGAATGTTAACAACATCAATAGGCGAAAGTAGTAAACAACGAAATACGTAGCTTGCAAGATTGCACCTGCCAGACTTCTGCTACACTTATTCTAAATTGGACGGATAGGTTTGTCACCCTCATCATACATGTATACTAAATACTAATTCTAAGATTATGCAGTATTGCGGTCTACTATCATCATTAGGACGAGAGTAAAGAAAAACTATTGAGAATCGAAAACTATTCAAGAACATATTTTGGAGGGGCAGATCTATCATACAACTGTCGTGTTCCTTCTACCAAATACCTAGGGGGAGTAAAACTATACTCAGGTTACCTACTTTTATAACAGGCTATCTCAACTACTCAAGCACTGCCTAAACTATAAGTAAACCTGTACTTTAAAATTTAATAGTATCGTGTCTATCAAGAATCTTTAGCACCTACTATAATGAAGCGTGTAATTGTGCAGAGTTTGTAGTGAAGTTCAGTGTTCTCACAATGAAAATACGTCATTTTCACATGGTGGGAAAGCGTGAAATGTGTTTGTGCATCGAAGAAAGTTGAATACCAATCACTGGAATCGGCACACTTTTAAGTATGCCGTAGAGGTGTGAACCCGTTTAGGCGTACTGTAAAAACACTCACGTAACAGGCCACAAATATACGACACACTTTGACCTGATGAAGTGTCATGAACACTTTTTCGTATACGCGTATATATACACAGAGGAGCTTCGATGGTAGGGGGGATTGTATCGTCGGGAACAAAAGATTTATTTGTGATCAGGTGCAAGTATGACCGAAAACTTATGCCTATACATCTGATGCCATCATTAGCATATTACTGTTAGTAGTTAGCATCTGTAAAAAGAGCAATGTAAAGATTATGTTAGAAATTCCAGAATCTTCACCTGAAAAAGTATAGGGATTAGCACGTAAATTTATTTTTTGTACACAAAGAGCAAAGACAAAACTTCAACCGCAGAGACAGTCTTGCAACATTGTATCATGCAGGCGCGTGGGCAGGAGAGCGGGCTGTTATAGTGACTAGATATTCCACGGGAGGTAAAAATACTGGAATTAGCAATTAAGAAATATTCGAGAAGCTGTGCAGCAGAATAGTTGAGTAAAAAATCGCAGACGCAACAGAAGAAGGAATTAAAGGAGTAGTGGTGGAGATTCATCAGTTCGAATGAAAGTCGTTAGTAGCGGAGGTATACCGTTGAAGGTCCATCTACCAACTCTTTGTTTTCCCCAATGCGGAAAGCCTTTTTCCTTTTCTCCACACTGAAAAAATGCTTCAAGTTTTGGCTATCTGACAGCAAATTCGGAAGAGAATTATTGTAGTGTCCACTTAATTTAAACTACAAAGTTATCTCTGTGATCGTATTACTGTTAACAGCAATTGCTGCCATATTACTTTAGTAAAATGTGTGTTGTCTCTATAAAATATAGTCAGCAAATAAATAATACAATCCGGTTTGTGAAGCACCGCAAAAAATCTGTTCCTTTAAAATGCTGAAGATCTTTTATATCAGAACGACAATCCAAATACTGAAGATCTTTTATATCAGAACGACAATCCAAGCAAAGTTTTTCACTCTTATCAGCCACATGAATTTTTCAGCCGCCCTCTCCTGCGCCATCTGCTCCTGGAGACACTCGCGCTACTTTCTGGCGCTTGGATCAGTAAATTAATGGAGCATATATTCATTTTACTGTTAAATTATATAATTTTGCGTTTTGAAATGCAGGGATGCAATGCTGCCGGCACCTGCACCTTTGAAAGTGAGACCCACTTGAGGAGATGTTTAGTGACCAGAGAATGTCACCTTCATTGGAACTGGTGCATGAAGGTGGGAAATGAGTAATCATTTAACTCAGTGACTTCTAAAGTGGTGATGCTGTTCTGCACTAGGATACTTGTAATTCGTTCACAATTCATTTTATTGTTGTTATCAGAAAGGTTGATGGCCAGCATCCAGTTCGGCACAGAATTATAATATATCATGGAACCGGAAACGACCGTAGTTTGGAGGCCACGAGGCGTCACTCTTGGCGACATTTGGATACAAGTCTGGTAACCCAATATTTATATGATTCTTGAATGAGAGTTAGATTACTTGTGTATTTAGTACTTTATACGAGGGGACGTAAATTTTTAGGAAAATTTTACTCAGGGCAAGATTACCGAATCAAGAATGCTAAACTCCACGCAATATTATAGCTAGTCTTTAGTCTACATTTACGGTATCCTTCAGGGCCTTGCAAACGATGACAACAATGAGATTCCCGCTTCACTTATTTGGATAATTTCGACTTACAACGATTTATCATCTTCGAATTCAAACTCTAGCGTTTTCTCTTTTCAGTTCATCCATAATAACGGCGAGCTTACGAAAAATTTGAAACTAGTGAACTTCCAGTGACATTGGTGCCAAACGCCTCGCACCGAGTTCAAAGATTGCGCGATTAATTTACTTATTTGAATAATTCAAATTTAGACAAATGCAATTTGCATCAATCCACAGAGAACTTTGTTACATTTGGATAGGGTTTTACACTTACATGGTTCCATAAGAACCTGAACTTAAGATAAGATTTCGTCTCAGTCTCGGATTTTTTAACCTCCCCTCGTATATAGAAACAGCAGAAAGGCAATATCAGCATTTTGTCTGGCTTCTCAGAGCTTCGGTTCCTAGATTATATTACATAGTACAAGTTGCACTGCACCCCTATATGTATCCAAAGGCAAAGACTTGATATTTAGAGAGTTATGAAAAGCCGACATACACCCAAAGGAAGCGCGGTTAACGTGAGATTTAAAGGACTGATTGGAACAACTGTTTGGTTATCGCGTACTTCCTGACGGTGACGTTGACCTCATATTTCCCTGAGGTTGCAAAGTTGCAAGGTAGCGCGAGTCTCTGTTTCGCACAGAGGTGGGCAGTAGCGGCCTTGCCGCCCATCCACAGCATTAAAGAGACCACAGCCCCGTTTGTCTTGCAGCCTTCTGCTCTGTACTACACTTGTTCTTGGGCCGCAGGGCCGCAATTGCCCACCTGTGGCTTTACATAGTCGTCAGTCTAACTTATATGCAAATTCAACACACGTTTGTTAACTAAGTTTACAGTGGATGCTCTATCAGAACGTAACTAACATATTTACTAATTGGCAGGAACGAACTTATATATATATTTAGGGGCTCAAGAAAGGAGGAAGTGCTGCAGCGGCTGAGTTACAGGTGGGTTCTATCAGTACGTAGCTAATTTGCTAAGCTAACTGAAATGAACAAAGACGGAGAGCGCAATGTAGCGGTGATGCGACGGTTACTGCTGGACTTCGGTCATTGGGACGACATTTTTGCAACACTCGCAGATGTGCGTTGATTTTTATAACGGGTCGTCGACGACAAGACTGTGGCTTAGAGTTAACCGTTTTATTGCTAAAGAAACCCCTTCAGTGACGGATCTAAAATGCCACGATGCCTTTGCTTCATTGGTTTAACTCAAGTGTTGTTCAGATGAGGCTATTCTCAAGACAATTGTTTGGTGGCCTCATGTTTCCTGCTGTAAAACGACGTACCTCACATGAGATAATGTGACTTTTTGCTAAATAACTCTACCTTCCCTACTTATTTACGTTTAAAAGTTGGTCTGATATATGGTGTAAATGACTGAAGGGGTTAAGCGCCGATTTTGGTTGGAACAGTAATAGCACTGTTTGTAACGTCCTCAAACGGGTGCAGTGTTCATGAAAGGGGTAAGGCAAACATTCTCTAAGTGCTCAGGGTCATAGACCAAATGTTCAAACGCTTCGAAAAGTTACGATAATCTAAACTGTACAATTCCCTGAATAAGTGCAGATATTATAGTTTAGTTTTTTCAATTCGTTGTGCAGATCATAGTAAAATTGTATCATCAAAGTGACTTGAACCTCCAAGCAATGTATAACTACATAATAAACTTTGACTGATTAGTTCAATCGCAGAGGAAAAGTGTAAAACTACAATAAAGAAAGAGAAAGGACACATGTGACCATGTTTGAATGATTAGAAACGGGACAGTGGACGGACTCACAGGCCCATGCCCAAAGGAAGACAGTGCTTCAGTTTCAGTTCCTTTTGAGCACTGGGTTATCCCGTGGGATAGATAAATGATGCTTTAGGCAGACGCGTTGGTCTGGAAATGTTAGTGAACTTTTGTTTATACCCTTACATCGGTGGTCAATTTCTTTCATTGTTTATGGAACGAATTAGAGGAATTGGTTTTACAACGAGTGCTGTAAGGCTTTGGAAATATATGCACACCTTTGTATTTTATCCAACACCTTTCGCTGGTCATGGAATACCAGCATGACCTTCAACGGAATAAAATTCGAACAGCTACGATACGGGAAAAACACTTCCCTCATTGAATCGATAAGCAACGCGACGAGTGATTGGAGCAAAATAAAAAAAATAAAATAAAATTTTAAGAGACCTTGGAGGGAGAATGCAGAAAATGCCACTTCTGAGGATCACGCGGCTAGAGTTATTGCCCGAGGCAAAAAAGTCGAACAAATGGGTGCTTCGACCTTTCTCTTCACGAGTGGCAGAAATAATATTCACCTTGTGAAAACAAGTGGTACTACCGAGGGTAGAATTTTGTTCACCTCCTTGGATACCGAGCTAACGGAAAGAACTATAGAGTGCCTCGAGGCTATCCAGAGATCGTTCTCAGCTACAATTCGAGGCATGCAAGAATTAAACTGTCACGATCCGACTTGCCCACCTTCCAATGTTTTCAATTCAACGGAGATTTGAGCGCTTGGCGATCGTATATGTTTGGAAAATTCTAGAAGGAATTCCTATAAATGACAATGGGCTGACTTGGGAAAAGCCATTTCTGATCAAAGATGGTGGCGATACAATAACTGCAAAGTATTTTAACAACTTCACTGTCCGGAGTGTGAGGTAGTTAAGCAAAGTTCCTTGTCACATTAAAACCCCACCGGTATTGAAACTGTGAAGTATAAAAACTTGCTGCAAGCGCCAGACAAACCCCCTGTAAGTGGTTACGTGCAATGTGGGCATAACTCGTTTCAACCTAGACGAATGCTAAATTCACGGTTGCCCACAGTTTGTGTGAGTTGAACACCCAAACTCAGGTGTTGTTTTGAAAATTACCCTTTATGTTCATTGTTCCCTGAGAATAAATTATATTATATTTGAAAAGACGGTTACCTCTCTTCGACGTGACCACTGCACCAGCTTGACTTAAGAATTATTCGAGATAATAGGTAAAAACGTTCGCACATAAAGGCCAGTGTTGCAGAAACATTGTCCTGTTATAGTCCAATATCCATGCTACGGTGCAGGGCACAGAGTCTTCGGAACTCCTAAAGCTAAGCGTTGTTGCACATAGCAGTGTTTTACATCCAGCTCATTAGCTCTTGCAAACACAGATTATATTATAAAATAATGCAACTATCTTATGGCAATGTATGTATGAAGGCTGGTTATTTAGGCATAGGTGCTGAAAAAAAAAACACGAGTTCAATTTTTCATTTCACAAAACTCTGCAGATATATAGGTTGATCCGGTGATTAAGTCCAATCAAATACACAATATAAAATGAACACTGTCATGTGTTTATATGTTTATAATTTTACATATTTTATCTTTCGTGTCACGCTCTATATGAAATAGGCAAAAAAATAGGCCAGGTTGCAGATTTTGTAAACATGTTGCGTTTCATGCAAATCGATAAGTGACAATTACACCTGGTTGCAGAAGATGACCAAAGTTGGAACATTATCGGTATTGTTGAATGCGTTTCTTGCTCATCCAACGCTGAAGTCCAAACAACTAAGATATTTATAGCTTTTCTTAGCGCTGCCGTTTAGTCTGATTTTAATAACTGTCTCCATGCATGACACTATATTATGTGCTCTCAGTTCACGACGTAAAAATTGAGTAGATAACCAACGAAGCACAGGAGAGGCGAATTGCACAATACAGTAAAAGTAGAATAATTTTTTAAAGATTGCTTTCTTCCTTAGTTTTCGCTTGGGAGCAAAAATGTCGATGTACGTACGGACGGCGTATCATACCGTGTACAGGATATGCAGCCGAGTTATTTAATTTCATTCAGTTATGTTTCACTGCCTGCTAACATTACTGTAATTGTTATTTTTTTGCATATCATCTAAGGGAAGAAAGGAGTGTGCTGCTCAAAACGATTGAAGCAGAGAGCAATCATATCTTATGACAAATTGAATTAGCCGTTGTAGCGTATCCTTCACAAGCAGATTAGTAACGAAAGTGTGATCAATGAGGAAGGGTCATCACAAATTCCTCGCTTTCATTTTTGACAGCGTGGGCACTCTAGTTCAGGGATAATCATCTATGACTGAGGGTGTTTGGTGTCTGTAAAGTGGATTGGGACATTTTGTCTTAACATACAACTTTTTCCAAATTTAACAGAAATAATATATATATATATTTTTTTTCGCTTGGAGAAGGATTCAGTGGTTTGTCAAAACATCCTTCAATAGCTCAAGAACCAAAAAGGGACGCATCGATCTAGCGAGTCACAGAAAAATCCCTCGGACGTAACAACGTGGTCAACCTGGTGGTTTTCCGCCAGAGATAATAATTGTTAATTTTTTATTCTTCAGATCTGGCGAGAGATTGAAGCTGTGAGCGGTCGGGCTCCCATTGTGCATTTTATTGGAATTGTGCGTCTCCAGGCCCACAATACTGGACATTTTGATCTATGGTGAGAGAGTGCGTCGGGTAGAAGTGTCATCGATTACCACGACACGGTGTATTAATGCTGAGCCGTAACTTTAGGCAGGAGCTGTGGCTTCGTCACTTCAAGTTGAGTATCAAGCGTTAACCTAAAACTGATTACACTGGAAGAGACCAAAAACTGAATCTAGTCCGAAAAAAACGAGTTTTTGGCTGTCGCGATCAAAATAAATGGGCGAAACCAACGCTTCTGTCTAAAATTTCGGACGAGTCCAGCTTAGGGGGCATAGTTTTTTTTCACTCGACCTTGTATAGCGTCTGACGACGACACTTCAAATAAGGTGAGAGTCACTTGTCTTAATAATTAGAATCACGAACCTTGAGTGGAAAAGGGAAAGTCTAAGAGTGCTCAGAAAAATACGCAGATAAAAAATAGCATTGGCGCTGTGATTATTTTTGCTAGGTATCTTAATTTAGAAATAACGAGGCGGAGAGCTGAACCAAAAACTGCTATGTGCACCAAGTTCGACAGGCACTTACGACATAGATAACAGTCTCGCAGTTCGAACAGTGTGGCGCATTGGCGCAGATGTAAACTGTTTCTGATAGACCGCTAATGCATAAAACGATTGTTCTAATTAATGGAACCAAAAGGACTTAACTTTTTATTTCAGCCCTTTCGCTACTTAAGACTCCTAACTGAAACGTGTTGCTTTAAGCACAAAACTTTGTTTTTAATATTTCAGTATGCAGCGAGTCTTAGCTTTTGAAAAAGTTACTTTAACTATACTGTAACTTACACGTATAGCCTTTCGCTACTAAAACCCCTGAATTACAGAACGCGCTTGCTATGCTCAATATAAAGTACTTTAGCAGGAAATTATAAAACCTGCTTGTTCTAACTTTAGAAATGAAGCAGCGTCGGCAAGATGTTAGGACCGGCAACAAAAATTTCATGTTGTAAGAGTTTTGAAAGAAGGAAACCCTTAGGTGCTTTTCCTAATTAATAACCGGTCTGGTATATAAACACCTCAGCAGGGAAAGGACTACGTGTTGTGGAAGAATTTAGTTCTGGACACTATATTTAGTAAGTACAAAGAAGTCTGATGTTACGGTATGGACACCAAACTCACAACTTGCTAAAAGTTAAAATTCCATTAACTAGAACATTTTCGCTGTGTATGGCTGCGGCTTCCTAAAAATGTAACACTATAGCTTACATATAACGAAAAAAAAAAATCCGCCAAACTGTGTGTTGACGATGTAGTTTGCGGGTACGCTGATGCTATCAACAAATATTGTTCACTATATATATAAACCCATTGTGAATTGTTTCCCTACTTAATTAAGCTGTTTTTCGAGTGCGACATTGCGATGAACCTAATACATAACCCTAACAAACCGTTTGGGCTCCTAGAAACTCAAATTTTAAAACAGTTTCTAGAACGGGCAAAAATTCTGTTTGGGAGGCACTAAGTGTACCCCGCACTATAGATGAGCGCCAGACCTCGATGTAGCAAATATTCCATGGCGCTAAGTAACGTGCCTTTTTCGATATTCCAGTAAGCCATGGCATTGCATCCGGCATCTCTTACTTATTATATAATTTTTCACGCAAGTAAACTACGCATCGGAAAAAAAGTAAGACAGCTGGTTTTGTTTTATAACATTTGGAGGTGGCACATTTGCTTTCATTCAGTCTTCCACTGATAATTGTTCAGGATGCATACAATGCCATGTAATTTTCTTACTGAAGATTTTCAGAGCGAGTCTCGTTATAGTATGTGGCATACATGAGAGTCTGCGTTAGGTTACGTTAGGTTAGGCAAGGTTAGGTTAGAATAAGTCAGGTTAGTAAAGAATAGGTTAAGCTGGGTTAGGATAGGTTCGGTTCAACTAGCACAGGTTCCTACCCTAACTTTTAGGTGCACACAGAATAGATGAATCTCAGGAAGGCCACTTACTATACCGGCAACTCAAAATGATTAACCTTACTTACTCGTGAGTGTTAACTTTAGCTAAGAGTGTCTCACCAGAATAGAAGTTGGGAATTTGCATAGTAGGGTAGTTACCTAACTACAATAATTCACGGAGCAACTGTAACCTCGCAGGATCCCATGGTCTAGGATCCAAAGAAACGTTGTTAATTTGTAATAGTTGTCATTCTGTTAACTTTGAATAAAAAGGGCCATTAGGATACAAGACAGGATTCTGTAGCGTGTATATGTAACAACTAACCAATTAGCAGCCGAGAATGCTCGCGTAATTACACAGTACGCCGATGGCGGATGACAGGCAGGAAAATTCAAAAGTTACTGAACCGCCATTATATATGTATCAGGAAATAGTTTACCCTGGATTATGCTGGCTACCGCTGTAGCTCTATGTTTGCAGGGCAAGCGCTCCACAACACTTAATGGATGTTCCTCATAACAGGATTCGTGGCACTATCCCGAAATACCGTGAAGTAGTTTATGATGAACTTTGCTCAGTACCGCTTTGGCAGTGTTCGCAGAAAAAAAAAATCGGAAGATTTATGCATGTTCAGTATATCATATCTGAGAGTTGGAGCTCAGTGTGATCGATACCCTAACCATTTAAGATGATTAGTACCTAGTAAAACTTACCGGCAATGATTATCAGGACGACGAGGCCGATCACTCCCATAATGATCATCATCTGTGGACATAAGTTACGTCAACTCACTTTCTTGTTATAATACAATAATACGAGCAAACAAATGAAAGTTACTAATAAATAATGGACGGTCATGTTAGCCGATGCCATACTACACAGTCGTAAGCTCAACTTATGAACGGATGTTTAGCTCGCCTGTCGTCCCGATATAGCGCAGAGCTCGGCATCATAGATACGGTAGCGTGAATGACACGCGAGCTGCAAGTCCGAACATAAGATAGGGTATAATTGCGCTTATAGTGTGTGCGTCCGGCATAACTGTACAAGGAAATAAGAGTTGTCCGAACCGTAACTTGAATTCTTATCGTGATTCGGCCGTGCTCTCATCTTGATGCTGGTGAAAGGCTTACTTTAACTCTCTGAATTATGCTGAGAGTCCGCACAACAGCAATCCGTAGGGGAAAACCATGCTTTTTCAACGCTGTATTTGCTGATTATTTTATATGCTCGGCAACCACTTATTTAAAAACAGGGTGACGGAGTCAGAGTCCGCAAGGAGCCGGAATAAATTGCTATATTTTTTCAAAGAACTGGACTGAGAGTCTTGAAAGGAACTGGAAATTTTATAGAGTCCAGGGAACAGGAGTCGGACATTAGCTGGACTCATTAGTCGGAGTCGGACGTCTTCCAACCGATTCTACGAGGTTGATTTTAACTCCAATGCGGTGCGCGTCATTCACCCGTAATGAACCCGTACCAGCTTAACGGGGGACACTTGTACAGTGGAGTTTTTGAGGAGTTTTGGATATCTTGACTTTAAAGTATTTTTAAAGCGAATGTGGGATGTCTAAGGAAATACAAAGGCATCTCGAGAACAGCAGGTTACACTGCTATGACTGAAGAAAGTTGCCGAGCCTTTTGTACTTTGTTCTAAAGCTATCGTATCAAACAAAGCAGAAAAAAATGATGGTCTACCGTTCAATATCCACGGGCCCCGTAGTAGTGCAGAAAATCGGATACACACCCACACCCAAAAAAATGGAAATGTGTACGATTATAAAAGGCTAAATTATCTATAAACTGTGGGAAACAGCGCTTAGAAACCGCGTGCAAATAGATGGAAGAACAATGAAAGAAAAAACTTTGTATCTCTTATGTCTTTATTAAGATAAAAGTGAAAATTCTTTACTGATAGAGCGTATGCGAAATTTACGGATAAAATCCGAGGACGAAGAAAACAAGTGACCATGAAATTTCCACGGGTCTTACTAGTAATTTCATTATCGATGTTTTTGCATAGGCTTCATCACTCATTTCATATTCTACCTCTATTTTATGCTCATACACACACAAGAGCTATTCTATTGTAACCTTCATCGTCTACTGATGTTTCGCACGTCAGTAGATTGTGCATACAATGGCGTGTTTAGAACTGAAAATTTTCACTTACGAAAACAATTAAATGACTCAGTTTAATTTTTCATAAACTGACCTTCATATTTTTCCACCACATCTTATTCTTGAGAGCTCCGGCCTGCTGTTCGAACTGTGCCGCACCTTGCTGTAAGGCATCTGCGGGTATCAGGAAATTAGTTACAAGACCTTGCACTCCTATTTTCTCTACCTCTGTTGACATCAGACAATTAGTGATTATCCTGCTGCAAACCATTTCTGTACAGAAGTCAGTTTCTCTCCAGCACTGATATTCATTTAGTGGACATCGGAGAACTGGAGATTATCACACAGAACTGCATCTGTCGCCCAGTAAGCTCCTTATGCAATTTATTTTCGCTAATCTTCCCACAACTCGACCACGTACTCAACATTGAGCGATCGTTGCAAGGACTTGCATTAGGTATTTAAGTCTCCACTTAATTGATGAGTGCTACCAAATGAAAAATTTAAGATGACATTGAGGTTTCCCAGATTTTATAAAGGAAAAGCTTTGGAATGAGCCGGACCTCTCAGGACCACTAGACTTGCAAGGGTTAAATATAATTATTTCATTCTATTTTACTCGAGTCTTTCAATATACTATCAAATAGCAAAATAGTTATATCATGGGCCCAACCTGCATCAAGCTATATCATCGAACAGTCCCCTATCATTATTTAATGATTATATTTTACTTTCTGACTCGCCAAGCTATATCATCGAACAGTCACCTATCATTATTTAATGATTTGTATTTTACTTTCTGATTTCGCGTAACGAAAACTATAAAACGACTACGACATTTGCTCCAACCTGCACGCTCGTCCAGGGCCGACAGTTTCTGATCTCTTTCCAGCACCTTCTCCACGTTGGTCCGCATGATGTCCACTACCTGTAGAGTAAAATTAAACAACTGATGATTAGCTAACAATAATGCAGAGCATGGGGAAAGTTTCAAACGCTTATTGGACAGTAAGCAGCCCTTATGGGAAACCTTCCGTTATATCGAGCTCTTGGCTAACAGAAAGTGCTTCCATTAGACTATAGCTAACAGCATGTCCTCCATTTACACCAAGCCAACCATTCAGGGAAAGCCTTTCATTTATATTGAGCCTTCCGTTTCCATCAAGCTCTTCATTGACAGCAGCCAGCCCTCCATTTACATCAAACCTTCCATTTTCCAGCAAGCCCATCATTTGCGACTAGCCCTGCATTTAGGGCAAACCTTCCATTAAAAGAAAAGAAAAGTATGGCATTCATTCACAACGAGCCCACCGCTTACAGAAAAACCTTCGTTCGTTACAAGCCATTCACTTACAGCAAGTCTTCCATTTGCAGCGACTCATTCATTTACAAAAGGTTCTTCATATACAGCATGCCATTTATTTACAGCAAGTCTGTTCTGTACAGTAAGTCATTCGCATTCGGTAAACCTTTCATTAACAGTAAACAATCCATTCACTGCATGCCCTACATTTCCAACAACAACAATTTCATGTACAGTAACTCCTCCATTCACCGTAAGCGCTCCATTTACCTATAAGGAGCTCTCTAGTTACAGCAAGCCCTCTAGTTACATCAAAATTCCACTTACACTAAAACCCTCCATTAACGGGAGCCTTGTACTGTGTGGCAAGCTGCACTTGCTGTAAATAGGAAAACATGCTGCAAACGGAAAACTTACTGTGCATGATGTGTTTGTCATAAATGCAGTTCATGCTGTAAATCTAAGGTTACCGTAAATGATGATTGCTCCAAGTTGAGGGCTCGAGGTACTTTCACGACTTCTTACCGTAGTCTGTTCCACAAAATATTCATTTTCCTAATAGATAAATATATCTTGTTATGGAACTTTGAGTAACAGAAACTGCTTCTATTTTTATTTTTCTCTAATTCATTAATACCATTAGGGTCCGCATTTTTTATGGAATACGTTGCAAATAATGTTATTGCTACGAGCAATAGAACTTTTAACTGGACCTCACATGGTAAACGACATCTTAGATACGTATATACCGTACACACATCATAGTTTCCATCAGTTGAATATAAAGTCCCAAGATCATGCAAAGTTCAGAAGCCGTTCCGGCAATTAGTTAATTATTCATCTGCTAAAAAATTTCAGTTTCCGATACCGTGGCAACCAACTGGGCTACTGCTGTGCGCCTTGATTTGATTAGTAACGGGCTTAACACTAACGGTGAGTTGCGTATACACAATTGAAAATCTGAAGACGATTATCCGATAGTATCCGGTGCCGCTCACGGTATACTCGTAGACAAAGAATATCAATGCTCAAGATTCCCTACTGGAGTAGTGTTGATGATACTCCATAAGTAGCAGTAGATCACTGTTCACACGCGCTACAGGTTATCTCTATTGTCTAACCATATTGTGATGCGTCTGCGCATGGTCTGGTAACCTCTAATTCCGGGGACACATATGCATTTCCACGCCCAACTGGTTGCTCGGATGTGCAGCTTGCGGGCCGTTTCGATACATACTTAAAATCGGTAGCATAGATACCGTGGCATTAATGACCTCCGAGTCTCGCACTTAGCGTCTCACTTTTATTAATTTGACGACGAGAGACAGCGACTTCGGTGATATCAACGGACCTGTGTGTGTGTGTGTGTTGTATATTTAGCTGTTATTGATTTATCTCAAAAGAAGCTTTTAGGCTATGCATTCCCGACAAGGACGTGTTAAAAGCTGAAAAATCACGAACATAAAATAAATACTGGATGAACTGTACAGCTTTGCGTCAATTGTTATTGTTAAGAATAGAAGTTTTTTCTATGCTTCTGGGTAGATTAAACGGTAGCATGCCAAAAATACACAATCAGCGTGCTCCTGTGTCTGCTGCAGTCGTTATTAGTGCAGTTGATAATATTTCTATTTAAATTATTAGCACACTGACCGTGGAGGTGTAAAATTGTATATACTGACCGAGTCAACTTGTGCTTGTGTCTGTTGCATGCGCTTCTGTGCCATCATCTGCTGTGGGGTACGGGGACCCCCGACAATCTCGCCATTCTCTCCAGTGCCCCCGGGCTGCAGACCCCCTTGAGCCCCCTCCCCAGTGGTAGCAGGGGCTCCTTCTGCGGGAGCCGGTTCTGTGGACCTTTAGAAGAGAACGAGCTAATTGTTAGTAGGTCCGGAGTGAAAAAAAGATATACAATTAATTACATAGATTTATGGTCGGGTAGAAAGTGAGATTGGTAACGGACAAACAGACAGATGGAGAGGCACACAAGTAAAAAAATAAAAGAACCGCAGCCAGGTAGGAAGACCAATAGGCAGGCAGAAATATCAACTGAGGAGTAGATCGATTAACAGTGAGGTAGAGAAACTAACAGACAGGTAGAAAGACCAACAGGGTAGAAAGTTAAATCGACAGGTAGAAAGAAAGATAAACTGACTAGTAGAAAGACAAGCGGACAGGTAGAAAGATAAACAGACTAACTGGAAGGCAGGCAGATAGATAATAACTTTTGTTTCCGGTAAATACATGTATTATCGGCCCCTATAGAAAAAACTGTAGTGGAATTAACCTGCTGGTAACTAAATAACCACCATTGGAAGAAGCACTAATGGAATAACTGCTCACTGGAAGAAGCTCTAGCCGTAATTAGCGCTAATAAGAGTGAGAGCTATTGGGGGCAAGCGCCAACAGGAGTAAGCACGGACCAAAACGGATGCTAACAAGAACAACTGAACTTAAATTTAATTTAGAGTAACCTAACATAATCCAATGCACAGTCCTATATCTGAATTCTTACGTAGGCGATATGACTAAGATGGACGTCACTGGTTTTGAAAATGTAAACAACCTTCTCGTGAACTGGGAAAAGCATAGCAAGATCTTCACTTTTTGGTATGCAGTAGAGCGCATCAAGTTATACCGAAATTTCTGGTCTTTAATCCTAACCTAAGCATAACCTAACCTAGCATAACTCAAGTGAACCTAACCAAGCTTATTCAACCTGATTCAAAGTATTCTACCTCGAAGTAACATTTCCAACGTAACCATGTCATAATTGTTTTATGTTATCGGCGCTTATGCCAGGGAAGGGTTGATTCCGGTTAGAACTCCTGCAAGTTACAACTTGCTTCGATTGACACTTATTCTAGATAGCGTTTATTCCAGTTGTGGTTTTTTCATGAACGCGTCCTCCAGTATCGATTCTTTAGTTAATGTGCTGTCAGTTCCAACCAGCCTCGGCAGAACTGAACGGTGAATTAACGTTATATAAAATAAAATGTTCTAAATATAATCTATGGTATTTATTCACAGCATTTGAATTACTGAAGCCCCTTGCAATACTGAAATATTACTATGTTTTACCGTGGATTTATGCATGAACGTTATCAAATAAAAAAATATCTTATTTATTTACAGTATTTGAGTAGCGGAAATAGCTTGCCATACCGCAAATATGACATTCGGGACACTTTAAACGGGAGGTCATAAAACATCACCTTCACCCATGATAGCTTATCTATGACGTGCGAGTAGTAACTTTAAATAGACTCTCGATTGTCCCGAATCCATAGCACATATACATTATTTTTTCCTATCTAATACTGAAATTGCAAAGCACGGAGGTACTAACACAGCAACCAGCAGAATTATCAGAACAGCATGATAATGACAAATTGGTGAGTTATATGCTCGTTCTCTCAGACAATGTAATAAAGACCAATGTGTATTTAAATGTTTATCTGTTCAATCACTTGTTTCTTATCTGCTTATTTGTTCATTTCCTGTCACGCTTGAAGAAACTGGATCGGTAAAAGTTAGGCCAGGTTGGAGACTGGTCATCCTGTCACGCTCGGTCGAACAGCTAAAAATAAACCAGGTTGCCGACGATGGCAGAAGTATGGCATTCTCTTAAAGAAATATGCCAATGTTGAAATCGAAGCAAAGAAGCTTTCTCTAAGCACTCTCATTCATCGAGATTTGTATTCTCTTCTTACAACCAAACTTTAACTGTTCTACGATCACACTCAATTTGAGTACATGATCGGCTGAGCAAAGAGTACATTATTTTCCTAACTACAGCAGACGGGCAAAAAACACGAGAATTTCATTGTCGCAATTATTTTTTTCAATTTCATATCTTCCTCTGACGAAATAGTTTTCTGCTTGAGCAAAACCATTGACTCGCATGATGTAGTGGAGTTTCTTTGATACGAAGCTCAAATTTTTATCAGAAGTGATACTTGACTGCATTTTAAAAAATAATTTCTTTTCTATGCGTCACCCAAGGATGGGAAGGTTTGTGTTGCTCAGTAGAATTTAGACCTATGCGCCACCCAAGGATAGGAAGGTTTGTGTTGCTCAGTAGAATTTAGACCTATGCGCCACCCAAGGATAGGAAGGTTTGTGTTGCTCAGTACAATTTAAACCTAGAATGTTAATTTCTTGTGTTCATTCCCTTTGCAGTGCAACGTACATCAGTATATACTGTAAGTAAAGAAATTGCACCAATGAAGAAGTATCTTCACAAATGCGTCACCGTCATTTTTGACGGCCAGGTTCATTGATATAAATATATCTATTTCATGTCCCCTTGCTTGGCTCGGGAGAGCTGCAATTTACATCCTTGAAGCAAAGTCTAATTTTAATATACAGTATAATTCAGAAGCAGTTTGACCCTTATGCTCTTCTGCATCCCTAGAAAACGCCTACGACAGCAAGTATATATATATACATATCTCTCTCTCACAATTTTTCTACAATTTTTGCAATGTTTTTTATCGATTTATTGCGAGCAGAAATACTCTATTCTGACGGTAGGCGAACTATTCGGGTAAAAAGTGACTGTGCTTTTAGAAGCGGAACTGGCACCTTCGATGGATTATAAGTTGATAGGACGATCAAGTTTTAGCTGCGGTGGGTGCCGTGCTTCCTCTTAATGATTGAATAATGACTACGAACATGAACATTGAAGAGGTAGCAGTGCTGTTACTTATTTTTCAGTGATATACACTAGTTATATTGTTATTATTAAAAGTCATTATACTTTGCCTCTATTGGAAATAAAACGCCTAAATTGTCATCAATTGTTTTTCTTTAGCTTCAAGTTGCATACTCCCTCTGCTCTGAAATAGGTTTTTTTTTTTGCAGCCACAAATTTCAATTGCCTCATATTGGAGTACCAAGATGAGATAATTGAAATTTGTGGCTGTGGAATAACTATTTCAGAACAGATGTAGCACTTCAATACAATTGGACAGCAAACAGTTCCTGTCGTGTGTTCTTACTTAGTTCACTCTAAGATCAAACTTCAGCAGCACTGAAAGTTTTCAATTCTTTGATTGTATCATGCATTCCAATGACTCTGCCATCGCAGAGCTGCAAAAGATACCGAAGTCTTCCCTAAATTCTCACGATGTATTACGTGCTTCCAACTGTCCTCCAAGGCAAACCTCTAAAATTACTATGGATCGTAAATACCAAGCGACTATGTTGCTTTAGCGTTAGTTAGCCTCCCAAGTCAAATCTCTAAAAGTGCATGAAGCCTGTTATTGTGTTTACCTGTTAATTATTACTGTAAGTTCTATGATAATTTTTAAGAAAATATAGCCATCAATTCACTCTCGATTTCTTTCGGTGTGCCATAAAGTACCATCAAAGTAAATGAACTTTGAGCCTTAAATAATTTGGACTAAAGTTATTGTTGACTTAAATTATGTATTAAGACTTCCAGGGAATTATACCTTGAAACTGATAGTAAGTTGTATTTATCTGTATAGAAACTTATCGCCTTGCATTGCGACGTAAAGGTGTCATGATAGTAAGGGAAAAATTATTGCTGTAACTCTAAATGTAGCAGTTCTCCAATAATGATGAACATTTGTTGGTCTGAGTGAAGCCATAGAAGCACTGAGTAAGAAATATTTATTCGGAATATCAGTACAGTTAGTGTATTTAGATGTATTTGTGCAGAACACACAATACAATTCCCGAAAAAAACACGTACCGACCGATAATACGAGTAACTTTGAATAAACTTCAAAATTTACGAGAAGCTAGTTTCATAAAATACGCTTTGTTTTCAATTATAAATGTAGTACTTCCATTTTTAAACTGTAGGGACAGAAGTACTACAAGCCTCTTAAGAGGACTTTCCAAAAGTTTCAAATATTCATATTCATTCAGATATCTCTATGGGAATTATTGGAGGATATATCATCATCCATGAAGCCCTATTGAATGCTGGTAATGCACGATTCTGTAAATGCTCCATGAATACCGAAGCCATCTAGATTATTTACTGCAGAACTTTGCCAATTAATATTTTCACAAATGACATATGAATTTCAAGCCTTGACTGCGACGGTAGAATTGGTTTAATCTTGCAATAAATTTGATTAATATTTTTTTTGCTTGCACTGTATAGGAAAGAACCTCATGAAAAATAGTAAAAAAAGCCAGAAACATTAGCGCTCTTACTACATAGGAAATAATTTTAATTCACTAGTTCATTTATTTTGTGCAAATACATCAAATGGCAAATATCTATCTTGCTTCAGCAGAAGATTAACAGTGTTCGAGAAGTTCTCACTATATACGTGAAAATTTGGAGAAAGTTTCTCAGGACGTTTATCATTTTTAGGGTTAAGTGGCTAAATTAATCAATTTACTGACGCTTCTTGTGGTGACTAATTAAGGAAACGTCTCAGTTTTTCTAGAGGCAATCAACCAATCGATACGTTAGCACCACCCTCGCCTTGGATCCCAAGAACGAACAACACAAACCCTACATCTATCTTTCGCAAACCAAACGCTTGCTACACGCAAGTACAACAACACGCTGCTTACACTTCACTTCGTACCTACAAACCACAGAATCTCTTACATTTTATTCGCCCAATTGGAGCCTTGATATATAAGAAACGAGAGCCAGTAGAGCGGTGGCTGGTGCAGCGCTAGGTCACTGGTGGACTGGCCAGCCTGGAACTGGGCATGCGCCGGTGCTGTGTGTGGCTGTTCAATACCGACCCTGCCGCTCTGGCCTGGAGCGCATAGTGATATGCTTCTGGATCGCGTGCTGCAACACGGCGTGAAACTCAAGTATCTTTTAACCTGTCAGTGGACAGTTTAACGTAAGCCTGACTTTACATGGCTGACGGGTTTGTTACCATAAATCTCCAAAAATTTTAAGTTTATTTTTCAACTTGTTCAGGTCTTTCTTTTTAAATTTGAACACTAGTTAATTATTTATTTGGGGTTTAACAAATACCCTAGCCCACAACTAGTGTGATTCAAAGCCATTAACCCATCAGCTGTGGTATACGTTTCTTTTATACCGTTTGGGTAACGGATATATCTGTCATTCGTAGTTAATGGGTTAAGGAACAAAATTAACGGGAGATCGGCATAAGTCGACGCAAACCGTTAGTCGTTACCAACTAGTGCATCTGCTATAAGTAAAATTAAAGTGGTTGCTTCTCTTTCATACCCGAACCCTGCTGATCTATCAGTGTAAACACCGTTCCGTAAACGAAGAGGAAAAGTTACCGAAGCAAATATGCCAAATACCTAAGTTCTGTATAATTCACGTTTTATTCGTATCTTTTAAAGTCAACTTTTCCTTTATTTTCTGCAGGAAATGTGTCCTGGTTTTTGAGAGTGATACTGCAAATTAACCGCATCTGTAAATGCTTGTCGAGAAAAAAAAGTCTGTAATTTTTCGGTATCAACTTCATCGGTTACTTTACTGGGAAACGATGGAGGTAACAATGCCCAAAATTCCCGTAATAAATTTATGTACGGATTTTCCCTACAGTATACCTATAGGTGCTGTTTTCAAACTTGCTACATCCTTCTAAACTCACTTTCATTTGCTGTTCTCAGGGCTAACGTGGGCGAAATTTTCCATTAAAGTTAAATTATAATTATTCTTTCTAATGTCAACTCCAAATTTAACATCATTTTACTTCAGGGATAAGATTCAACCCTTAAAATTGAAGTCTGTATTGCCTGACTTTATATTTCGCTCGGTCTTTTAAGGAGCTAAAAAATAAATATCCTAGTATATATAATTTAAAAAAGTTCTATCGATTGCTCGCGTGTCTTTCCATCCCGATGTAATGGATTAGTTCTGACGAATCATGTAACGAACGCCGGAGGAACATTGCCTTACCATTTTTTTATAATCGAAGGACTGTAGATGTATAAAGTACAACTACGCTGTAGCATAGATACTAGATTGTAAGTTCATTGCGAATATATTTTCTAGTTTCATGATGCGCAGATTGAGTACATAAACAAAGGGAAAAGGGAAATATATTGCTGAGAACCACAAAGAAGTAGTAAAGGACACGGGGTTTCGCTGAAATAATTATTTTTTTGCTGTCATAGGATAACTGCAGAGACCACTGGTTAGTAATAAACACACAAAAGTCTTCATTGTAGGGGTGTGGGCGTTAGATTTAACACACCAATATAATAATGATTAGTGTGTATTTATTACAACCGCCAAGGAGGTTATGTCCTTGTCAAGTTTTTCGGTATCTTGGTCTGTCAGTTTGTCTGTCACCAAGATAACTCAAAAAGTTATGGACCGATCTTCATGAAATTTTCAGTAATTGTTGAGGTTAATACTATATACGAGCAAATGACCACATTTTTCTGCTGATCCGATTGTCAGTGTGTTTGTTTATTTATTTTTTATGTTTGTCAGTAACATAACTCAAAAAGATACGAACAATATTTATGAAATATGTAGAAAGTGTTAGAAATACTGAAAGACAGAAATGACGAAATTTTGATGATGATGATTCTTGGTTCGTCCGTTTGTGTGTTTGACTAGTGTTTGTCCAAATATTTGCCAGCACATAACTCAAAAAGTTACAGACGGATCTCCACGAAAATTACAAAAGCTCCTATAACTGTCATGAGGCACAAATGACCAAATTCTGGCGATAACAAATATAAAATTCTAGTTTTAGGACAAATTTAAATTTTCCGTTCGCCTTGCCTAGCTTGGCGGAGGTATGAGCTCCCAGAGCGCTCTAGTCTAAATATTTCTTAATCTGTCTATTCTGCTATACGCTTGAAAGATCGACTGAAAGTTTTAGCTCTTTATGTGATTAGTGGATTCCTCTGATAAAGGAAGAATGAATGGACGAACGCGTTTTCTCAACCTGAAAAGATTGACGAAATTTTGCTTCTTTTCTTTTTGGCACCAAGGGAAGCACGACGGCTACCCTTAGCGTATTGCGCTGTCTTTTTGAGCTTTTCTACAATAATAAGTACATCTCTGGTGCACAGTCTTAAGGTGAATTCATACTGTAGTCTTTGTTTACCCGTACGTAGCAGTCCAAAGGGTTTGAGCGTTTCGTTGTGTCTTTGTAAACACCGCTGAATGTCAACTGAAATATCTGATAAAATGTTAGCCGTCACCGACTCTGACGGTGACAACCGTCAGAGTCGGTCTCGTGTCAGAAAGTGTCGTGGCTTCCTTGCAGACGATGGAGAAGTGCAAATGTATTTGAGTTCCAATATATTTCAAATTTTACGACCTATCTTAAATTTCACCTATG
>LQNS02278087.1:11474575-11489409 GCA_001587735.2 Parhyale hawaiensis
GTCAAACAAGATCACAAGCAAGACACAAGACACAAGACACAAGTAAACAAGCAAGACCGGTTCACAGACTTTTAGTATAATATAGATAGATAGATAGATAGATAGATATTGAAGAAGTGGGGCTCAAGCTTAGCAGGGTTCTCGGCATAATCTATGCAATATCCAATTATGTTGATCGCGAATCATAAAAAAAATTGTTTACTACTCATTGGCTCATTCAGTGCTGGTTCAGAATATCATCGTTTGGGGCGGAGTCCCACGTTATCAGATTCACAAACTTGAAGCAATATTGAATAATATACTTAGGCGAATACTACGTGTTAGACGTAACGAAAACAATGTGCCTCTAATGAGATGCAGTGAAATGTACTCGTCTTTACAAATGTCGCAATTTCAGGATGTTTACAACTATTTTTTACTTAAATTTTTCGATTTGTGTGTTTTAATCATCCTGAAGTATTTCTAAAGTATTTCAGTCCCCTTATTCCCCAACAAAATTACGAAATGAGACGTTCTGTTCTCAGTCTCCCAACTATGCGTGTTGACGTTGAGAAACGCGCTACAGTATATCAAATTGCAACGCTTCTCAATAAACTTCCTGAGTTTTTATTAGATCCCATTTCTGATAATGTCTTAAAACGCGTTTTAAAGAGTATGTTATTCAATTTTATTAACTTTTGCTCAGTGTTGCCCAAAAAGTTTGTTTGACTTTCAGTGGCCACGCAGATGCATTATTCTACAGTGTACAGTACTACTTTGCCATATACTTGTAATGAATCAAATGTATATGTGTGCAATAAACCTATCACATTTCCGGCTTGTCTGGATAGAAAATTCAAAGTCTCGTAGTTTTGTAACTTGTGAATAGCTTGTAGAAAGAATTCTATCCAGACATGCCCAAAATATATGAAGTAGGTACCAATAACACCAGGCTGCGTCTAATGATCTCTCCAGTGACTGTACGCAACCGGACAATTTTCGAGGCCCAGACCCAGGCCTGTACTTTAGGAAGCCTAGTCTGAGCGCGTGATCTTGGAAAGCAACTGATGGTGGGAGACCGTATCGAAAGCCTTAAAGAAATCCACAGTTAGAGCAATCGACCGGGTAGGGGCTTATATTGGTTGAACCCTTGTACGATGTGTTGGACTAAGCGAAGAAGACCTGAGGTGGTCGACCGCATAGAGCGGAACCCGTGTAGGGAGTCTGACACCTCCAAGAAATCCTCAAGAAGCGGAAGGAGTAGGCGCTCCAGGATCTTTACCGCCGGACACAGCAAGGATATCGGGCTGTAGGATTTAGCGTCGGAGAGTGGTTTGCCAGGTTTAGGGATGGAGATGATGTGTTACTGACAATTTTAGTGACAAAAATAAATAGAAACCTAGAGACTAATAATTGAACAAACAGATCAACATAAAAATGTAGTCAGTTGCTCTTAGGAACATATTCAATTCCTGCAAATTTCATCAAAGTCCGTTCATAACATTTGGTGTTATGGTACTAATAAAAGGCAGACAAACGAACAAAAGACAGACAAATATTTGAACGGATCTTCACCAAAAGTTATTCATCTGTTCTTTCTAATATGCCTAACAATCCCTGTAAATTTCATAAAGATCAATTCGTACATTTTTTAGTGATTTTGCTGACAGACCGATAGACGATCGAGCAAACAAGCTCGATAAAAACACAACTTCTGTAGCGGAAGCAAAATAGAAATGCAATGGGAACATACTTTCTTTGAGACATGTTGGGTTAAGAATCACAAAACATTTCTTTGTTTAAATATCTTTATTCGTTTTCTTCACGACATCAAATTTAAAAGCTGTAAGTAGTTCTGTCAGATGGATGAGCCAACGGTAGGTGAGCTCGATCATTAGGTATAGTTTATGTCGGTAATTTATTTGTTTTTCTAATTAGCCCCGGTACGGTGTTGTCATCACTCAAAAACGAAGTAAGTCGTCTCTTAAGGTACTGGTTAGTGTGGTGTTAACGGGGTGGTAACAAAAATAGATATAATAGAACGCTCATTAATAATTCATAAATTTCTTTTTCCTCATTTTACGAGAAAACTAATTGAAATCATTTAGCAGGGTTTCTGCAGCCTGTTTGTCACACCATGTTTACGCCAACTCCATAACAATATCGAGCCGCTTCTACTCGCCATATTCATAATCATTATAATTATACAATAAAACGCTTCTTATAATTATTTATTTCGTGTCCGCTTTGAATGAAATAGATAGGAGAAAAATAAGCCATGTTACAGATTTTGTTTATCGATGAACAGGCTGCAGACGATGGTGACGGCTGATCCTCATCCCTTTGTTTGAAGACAAATCTTGCTTGAAAAACTTCTTGAAAATCGGAACACTATGTATGCAGCTTTTGGATTTTATAACTTTTTTCGCTCTGGTCACAACGTATGAATTTGGCAGATGGTCAACGAAGTGCTCTGGAAGGGGTGATTTTCTACGGGCAATAGACAACTATTTCTTCTAGCTTTCTGTCTTTCACTTCTTCTTCTACAACAGTATTATTCCCGTTCAGAGGGAGGTCGCTGAAGCAGATCTTGCTATTCCATGTATTTCTGTCCATTACCATGTGCACCTTAAGATCCTTCAGCTCAATACCACGCAAATCATCCCTCACACGGTCGTTCTCTGAAGGTGCGAATTTTGTTTTAAAGCGCAAATTTCAGCATTTCAGTGAAGCAGATATTTAAGATCGCAAGACTGTGTCCTAGCTATGGAGTGCTGACATGCATACATGCTGACTGAAGTTACATTCAAGTTTATCGCAGTGCTTTACTCAAGATTTAGTTCTGCCTCTCTCTATTGAAGACGTACGCCTAATCAAGAACGAAGATAGAGAGCTTATAAGTAGTACAAAACTACTACATTCTCAAGATCGAAGACGTTCTACGAATGCATGGAGAGAGATGAATCGTCTATGCGATACAGGTAGGTTACAGAAGTGAATGAGAGCAGCTGATGAGCGTGAGCAGGAAAACAAAGAAACGACACGTCACAGAAAAAGCCCTAAAGTTGTAAGCACGACAAAGGATCAACGAAGAAAATGAAGCAAGTCAGAGAAGAGAAGATTCCGCAACAGCCTATATTAATAAAAAATATCGATTATTGCGTAAATTTTTTCACGTGCGGGTCCACTAGTAACTATATGAAATTAATTTCAACGAGCAGTAATATCTTCAAAAATTATTGCTTGCTCATTCGACAGGCGCTGTTATAGAACGAAGAAAACATTGTGTAAGAGACATGTGTGTATTAGAATCCGTGTCTTCTTGAACGTAAACTTAGGTATATATATTTTTATTATACGAATTGTTTATGTAAGCTATACTGTAAATCATAAAATCATATTCATCCATCCGTTCCCTATATTATATTACTTTCATTTTATTTCAAGAAATAGCAATATCACCCTTTTTAGAAACAGAACTGTAAGTCTGATAAAATACGTCTCTTTTAGGTTATGCTAAATTTCATATCAGTTAAGATATTGACTATTCAAATTTCAAGCTCGGGCCACCACGGACAGGTAGGGCAACCCAAATAATCAAGTATTATGCAACACCGGGAAGCTCGAAAAGCTGCCCAGGAAAAATCTATCAGAAGGCTTCTAATTAACAGCTGATTTCAACTACGAAACACAAGTCCAATCATGGGGAGCTCGGGGTGGTGGTAGTGGTTAGGCTCATCATCATCATACACTCGTCATACGGTGAGGCATACCCGCTATGTCCGCCATACCCTCCATATGGTGCGCGACTTAAATCGTCGCATGCTGTTGGCCTGGCAGCAGCCAGTCCCAGGACGGTGAGCAGCAGGATCTGAAAAATCAGGTGATACCATAGGGACATCTTCAAAATACGCCTATACTCTATAATGAATAGATATCTGTAATGTACGCATCCGGTGCCATGAGTATAATTAATACTTATACGATGAAATGATCTGTAACGTACTTAATACGGTACGATGGGCACAACTACTCGTATAAGCTTAAGCGATGGAATGAATAACAATCTAAAGTAGATAAAAATGAAGACGGGTGACTAAAATATAATACTGAACGTTTCAAGCTAGTGCTGATCATCTTCAACAATAATTTATCTAGAAAATATAGAAAGTTAGGTTAACTTCATTAAATAACAGTTTCGACGACTTCACATCGAAGCATTGGTTTTGCAACGTTGAAATGAGTATTAGGTGGTAGACCCATCGTTTACCCTGAAACAGCTGAAAATTCACAACCTCTCGTCAAATGCGGTGTCAGGCATCAAGCCTCATGGCAAAAAACAATTCACCTCGATTTTCACCAACAATAATGGAGTATACATCCATTTCTCCAAAAAATACTCGAAGGTAAGGCGCCAAGACCGAATTTCGGAAAAGTTTATCAAACTGATAGCTATGGAGGGCAGATGTGTGAAGGTTATTTTATGGCAAGAGTTTAAACAGAAAAAATTGCACCCTAAAGTAGTATGTTTGAGCTAGAGTGCCCGCGCTGTCAATAATGACAGCGAAGAATTTATGAAGACCCGTCTTCTATT
The DNA here is from genome assembly GCA_001587735.2 of Parhyale hawaiensis. Lineage (NCBI taxonomy): Eukaryota > Metazoa > Arthropoda > Malacostraca > Amphipoda > Hyalidae > Parhyale > Parhyale hawaiensis. The sequence goes on from LQNS02278087.1 coordinate 11,479,149, forward strand.
TCCCGTAGCATCATCGTAATGATATTAGGGCAGAGCTCTACATGTATCTATAGAAGGGAGTTTCCTGTCTGCACTTTATGGTTACTTAGGTTATCGGCTATTTGCGTTAGACGGTTGAGCTCCCTTCTACACATGTAAGGCTCTTATTAACTTCATTGTGTAAGATGCTGCACAACTACCAACTTGAATTAGGGAACCATACAGATGAGCGAGCAAGGCTGAACAACACCCAGCTTCTTTCGGTGATACGCAAAAAAGTGACGTTTTTTGCCCGCAGTCGACATTGTTTCTAATAAATATGGTGCTCTGTATCCAAGATACTCAAGGGGGGCATATAACTCGGACTCGAAAATTTTTTCCTCGAGAGAAAATCTGTTCTGTTGAAAGAAGAACCCAAAATGTGGAGAAAATAGTTTGCTGCCGAGAAATCATCCTGGTCTTTACGCGCCTGCTGACCGCTAAAGAATATCTTACCAGTTGCCTCGATAATTATCAAAACAACAAAATAGGAGTATCAGCTGAAATTTGGATGAAGGAAATCTCAGTAGAGAGTACACATCACAATGGAAGAGATTGTTTAGAGAAGCTGTGTATATCTATATCGAATGGACGTCAACGTAGTCAAAGAAAGACCGGAATCAGGTATACTGATCGAGTGCCATCATCTGCAACCTGAAATATTTTCGACCCATCAGTTTTCTATGAAACTTGGCAGGACGACCGCAGTGTTCAAGCAGATGGATATGTTGTGCTCGATCGATCGTTCAAACGCCTAACCTAACCTAACCCAACCTAACCTAACGTAATCTAACCTAACCCTATCTCACTATTGACTAAAATTTACGGTGCCCGAAATTTTAAAATGAAAAAAAAGGCCTTGCCTCCCCTAATTAACCTACCCGATATACTCAGAAATAGAGGGAAAGTTGAAGAAAAACATTGATTAGGTTAGGTTAGGCTTTTGAACGATCGATCGTTTGCGCAGCGCGATCGATCGCGCACAACAAATACACTAATGAAACCAGGAAGGCCAGATCTAATTTTTGCGTATCTATTTTGTTAAGTGCGTGACACGAAACCTATAAATCCCCTATATAATAAAACACAGTTGTTGGTCGCTTGCTTGCTCCCTCGTTTCCTTGCTCTATTGCTGGCTCAATGTTGGTCCGTCTCGTCGTCACGCAGTTAAGAGTTTAATAGTAAAAAATTCATGTACTGAAGAATAAGTTGAGATACCATACAATTTCAGCGCTTAGAGCACCGGTGACAAATATAGCTCTGGATCTCCGGTCTCTGGATCCCGGGCTCTGGATCCCCGCTTTCATTGCTGAATGATATCGAAGTAATTGAATCTTCACGCTGATCAGACGCCTTTTTATAATGAATTTACATCGCATCCAGATTTCGACGCTTGAGGTTCAACAAACAGTTGGTATCCACTATCCACAATACGGTGAGCCGTGGGCATTTCCAGTGAATTCTTTTGACTGAACTATATATTTTTTGTGCAGTGCAACTTAACGCTTGATCAATTCTAAGCTGATATTCACTCCTTATCTTGCAGGGAGGATATTTTGCTATCGCAAAGCTCATGGTTGTGCAGCTTGCGTTTCACTAATGGAAGATCAGGCCTGCAGGGATGAGACCTATAATACAGCAAAACCTATGCTGAGAACCGGAACAATAAAAGCTCAGTCATAAATTTTTGGCGTTTTTTTTACGGCTAGGTCCTCTAGTAAATATATAAACACACGGCAGTGGCTTCGGAAGCATCTAATCATTAGATTAGATGCTTCCGAAGCCTCTGCGTAGTTTTGAGGGCTTCAGCACCAGCTGAGGCGTCTCTTGTTCGTCCACGTCAGTTTCGCATTATCACTTCTTCACAAGCACAGTCAAAATTCAATACATAAAGTGCATCAAGGGCAATATTGAAATGACTAAGAAAATGCAAAGCACTACGTGTGTCATACTCTTGCTGCGATACGATAGCGTTATCGGAGCTGTTATCTATCTACTGTCGCATACCTCCTACCCGATACTTGTCCATAACGAAACAATGACGATAAAATCGCGAAGCAGTTGACTGGAGCCTAGAAATCTGGGAGAATTTTAATTTCATGTTTGGAGTAAGTTAACAATGATTAAATGATGAAAAGCGGCATAGTATAGTCCTTTCTGTTTCGGCGCCATAGTTCTTAACGACCCGTCCTCGGCTGCAGCTGCACGTATTCCTCTGGGACGAGTTGGCCCATGCCTGCCGCACGAACCAGTGAGTGTGGGTTTCCCAGTGGAGGGTGCAATCAAAGTTGACTTTACCTTTAACTTTCTGAGTTATCTTGGTAACAAATAAACTGCCAAACAGACAAGCAAACTTGACAAAACCCAATCTCATTGGCGGAGCTAATTATGAAATTAAAGAGAACTTCACAGCTGACTCCCACTGGATCAGCTTCGCTGAAATTTAAAACTGTACAATAAATTAAAACAAGTGGGAGTCTACAGCAGATTCACTTCAGTCAAAAATGGCAGAATTGCTGCTCTCAAAATTATGTTCAGTATTGGCGCAATGTTTGGAAATGAAATATTTTGGTTTTGCTACAAATTTACCAGTTCGAAAAAAAGTTATGCTGTGTTTTTCGCACTCCACGAAAAATCACAGAGCAGTTCTTTCTATGTAAGAATTAACTCTCGCAATGATCTCACTAATTACACATCTTTAGAGCGTTCCAACTCGTCAGAAGTATTTTCGATTAAGAAATGAGAATATTTTAAAATTATTGCAAAAATTTATGCAGGAAACAAGCTTAGGAAAGTACTCGTGAATTTCTGCAATTATTTCCTGTTGAAGTCGTTAATGTAATTTAGATAAAATTTTCATCCACCCATCAGCATCACCTCAAGGATTATCACCACTAGAGGAAAAAAAACTATCAAGAACTTCCTCTGAATGATATTTATTTTAGAATAAGCAGCAGAAATGTAGAAGCAAGTTAATGGTGCAGCTGTGGGGTCAGCTTCCATCATTTATAGCCAATATACAGTAGCCTATATCTCTTAATGAACACGAGTCTAAATGTTGAAAATAAATTTGGAAATCTGTACACTCGTATTTTACAAACGCTATCTAGACGGCACTTATTTTATCCAGAGATATGTATGATGAGTGCAGTTGCATGTATTTTAATAGTTGTGATAGATTTGAGTTGCTGTATTCCTGAACTTTCTAAAAACAATTTAAAGCTTTGAATTTTCCGAGATCACTGATGACGCTGAGGTTTCAATAATCCCATATTAACGTCTGTTTTTAACAATGATTCATAGAAATGAAACTACTATGGTGCGGCAATAAACTCCGTTTATATTACACTTTCAGACAACTGCTTTCGACATTTGCATCATTATTATAATATCAATAATAAAACTACGCTATGAGACACTCTGATTAAATTGTTGGAAAAAATTGGGAAAACAATCCGATGTGGATAATGGTACTTTGAAGCTACTTAGTCAGAGTATCTTACGATGTGATATTACTATTTTGTTACTGCAGAAAGCCTACAACACATGATTTTATTGCCGCACTAGTCATTTTACTTTTATTCAGTAAACATGTGCACTGCGTTGTTACATGAACGTGACGTCGTCCAATGCCGAATAACGTAAATGTCCAGTCACCGTCTGAAGCGACTCCTATGCTATGTACATTAAGCCTTCGTCTTCGGAAGAATAACAATTATTGTAGCCACGTCGGTGCTTCCTTTTATCCTGAGAATGCGGTGAACTATTTATAACAAACTTTTCCGACTTCTTCTGCAGAAGGAAATATCAGGTTTGTTTCACTATAGAATGTTTTTGGAATTTCGTGGTAGGTAGTTCGCATTTGGAGCCATTGTAGATCAGCGATATTTCCTTGTCTCTCAGAATTTGTCTATGTAACACTTCCATGACTCTATTCGTGAGCTATTTACGTTAAGTTTAATTTGGTACGTCTGAGGAAGAACTGGTTTTTATGTTTCGGAGATACGTACCGCCAGTACTTCTAAACACGCTCTAAAACAAACACGTAACTTCTTGACATTCATTTGTTTCCTGTATATTTTTCATCGAAGCTTGCGAATAATTTCTTGCGCCACAAGTTCCAAATTGTTTTTTGTAAATAATCCTGTATAATAATAGTATTGATCTGGATCGCTTACAGTGGCTTTTCAGCTACTGAGGCTCATAAGTGACAAATGTACAATCACAAGTGAAAATAATAAAGGTGAGGTATGACACCTATTAATTAATGGATATAAGCTAAATGGCGTCATGAAGTCGATCCAACCCATGCGTGTCGTCTTCCAAGAGTTTCAGTCGAAGATGCGATTTTTATTACTTATGAGCGCACTAACATGCGTTACATTTACCTCAATTATCTTTGGATAAAATACAGGCATATACCCAATTGCAGACCGTTGGTACACAGGAAAATTGAAGGCCATAAATCGGTAGACCAACAACATGCATCCACTTAGCGCTTTCCAATGTCTACAGCATCACTGTTTGCAAAAGAAGTGATTCAACAATACACCAAGTACCGTTCACCATACACACGAAAAACCTTACGCTTACGCCACACACAGTAATTGCTGATGAATAAACAGCGCGGATTATCTTCAATTTACTCCTGCCGTCTTCTGACGGCAGGTTTCTACAGCCTCAATTGTTACTACGTGGTGTCTTTAGCATGATAGTGTGTGAATGGTGTCTAACAAAGAAACGAACAAAACTAATGCAGAGCAAAAAGAAAATAGTTAAGGAACGTGCCCTGCATCAGCAGTCTTGATAGAATAACTTATATTAAACGCAGCGAAACACTTTGTTTCATGTACTAGTTCTTAAAGAAGGTTCAGCTCGATTTTTCGACGGGGTTTTGGTTTTTTGTACCCCCCCCCCCTCCAAAGTCCTGTTGGGGTAAATTCCCCGAATCCCCCCGGAGACGTCACTGGACGGATCTTCGTGATATTTGCAGGGATTCTTAGGTGTGTTAACAGGAACCGATAATTAACTTTGGTGAAGATCCTTCCAAAAGTAGTGATGTTGTTTGTTTGTCTACCTGTTTCTCATTGTATCATAATTCAAACATTTGCGAATGGATCGCCATGAAACTTCAATGAATTATTAAAAATGTTGAAAAGCAGAAATGACCAAATTTTAGTGATGAGTTGTTTATTTTGTTTGTGTGTTTGACGATATATTTCTCTTTTTATATCTCAAGACATAACCTGAAAAGTTATCCACGGATTTTCTATAAAATTACAGGAACTGTAATAATTGTAAAGTGTGAAGAATGTCAAAAAGGAGAAAACTAGAGCACTCTGAGAGCGCATACCCCCGCCAAGCAAGGCAACGGTAGCAAATAATTCAAATTGGCTCTGAAACCATAATTTTCTTTGTACAAACTCCAAAATCAAATTATTTGTGGAATTTTATTGAAGATCCGCTTATAATTTTTTGAGTTATACAGCTAACAAACGTTACGACAAACATGAGTCAAACTTACAAACAAATAAACCGATCTGTACCATAATTTAATCATTCACGTCTTTTACTATTACAAACAATCCCAATAAATTTCATAAAGATCCATTCATTACTCTCTGAGTTATTGTGCTAACAAGCATAAACTTAAAAACAGTGACAAACGAACGAATGAACAAACAGATCATTACCAAAATTTGGTCATTTACTCTTTGTTATATACCTAACAACTCATGTAAATTTCATAAAAATCCATCCATAATTTTTTAAGTTATAGCATTGAGAAAAATAACACAGACAAACAAACAAACAAACAAACAAACGGATGGACATATCTTCACCCAGAGTTAATCATCTGTGCCTCTTAACATACCTAACAATCCCTGTAAATTTCATCCGAATCGGTTCATAACTTTTTGAGTTATCTTGGTGACAGACAGACAAACACGACGAAAACATAGCCTTCTTGGCGGAGGTAATAACCAAATTTTGCGATGATTAAAGGCAATCCTAGTTTCAAAGCCACCTTTATTTTTTATGAACACTACGTTGCATGTCGGAGGTATGCCCTCTTAGAGTACTTCTCTAGTTTACTTATACTCTATAATGAATGCATGTATTTTAAGTGATTATGCCATATAATGAATAAATATTGAATATATACTAACTAATACCACGTGTTTCCCAGTCTGTTAGTTGTTATGGGCTGTATTTTGAGGCCTCAATTCTTTTCTATTTTCTCCCATGATTCTGCTTGTCCCTCCGTTAGTTACTTAGGTAGTTCCTCAGTTAGTTACTTAGTTAGTTACTTAGTTAGTTACTTAGTTAGTTACTTAGTTAGTTACTTAGTTAGTTACTTATTTAGTTACTTAGTAAGTTAGTTAGTTAGTTAGTACGACCGTGACGCTTTCATCAGCATTAGATCAAGGTCCCCTAGAATATATTCTAGAGGGCCTTGATTAGATAGGGGTAACTAGAGCTTCTTTGAGGTATCCTTGAATGATACAACCGGGGAAGAGATCAATAGGAGGAGCAGGAGGAGAAGTCAAGTTCAAATTTAAGCTGCCACATGCTATTCAAAAGAACGAGTATTGTCATCTTTTCGTCAGAACGTTATGTTGAACTCTTGTAAACACAACTTTGAGATTGCCAAAAAATGGTGTAAAAATGCTTACAGTCACTTCAATTTACTTGCAAGTGCCGTGGGTTAACTTTCGGACATATTACTATATCTAGAGAGGTCTATAACTCTAAATACTTTGCAAGTGTGTGCTATTTTAATGGGCACATCAATGCATTCGAACGAAAAAATAACGATTCTCGTTCATTTCACCAGCGTGTGCCATTGGCATTAGGTAGCAGATTCGCTGCCTAAAGTGAAACATTTTTCAACCTTTGTACGTATGATACGGGTCCGAGGGCATCATAATTGAGGAACAATGCTTTTGATTTGCGGAATTTCAGTATTAAGCTCACTGCAGATGATAGTCTTTTGCTTTGTGTTTCATTTCATCGCGTTCGAATACTTCGTACTATCCTCGCAAACACGACTGTGTGTCTATCAAAAGTTTCAATAAAATGTTTACCGTCATGTGACTCATCCGCTGGTGCAGCAAGTAGCGCTAATGCAGTGTCTTGTGTCTTTTTAAATTTTTAGCGAATGTCGTCTTAGAAAGTGGTGCCCTTTTTTGTTGTTTACTCAGACAAAGCAACGCATTCGAACGCCATGAAGTGAAAACACAGGACAAAAGACTCTCGTCTGCAGCGGGGTTTAGAGTCTTTCAGTGTTAGAGAGGGGCAAATTAGAGTGATAGGGGTCTGAAATGCCACTAACGAGCGGTGCTTTCGTTGTGTGGAATTTCCGCAGGTTCCCGCGAGTAACTATAAAAATGAGAATTAGGCTGTTCCACTAGAAATCAGGCCACAAGATTATTGTATAGGAATGGGATTTCCTATAGAAGCAAAACATAAACAACTAGAGCACTCTGAGATCGCATACCTTCGCCCCGCCAAGCGAGGCAACGGTAGCAAACAATTCAAATTGGCTCTGAAACCATAATTTTCATTGTATAAACTCCAAAATTTAATCATTTGTGCCTTTTGATAGTAATAACAGCTTGTGCAATTTTCTTGAAGATCCGTTGATAACTTTTTGAGTAATGCTGCTAACAAAGGCTATGGCAAACATGAGTCAAACATGCAAATGAACAAATCGATCTGCACCAAAATTCAATCATTTATGTCTTTCAACATTACTAACAACCCTTATAAATTTCATAAAGATCCATTCATTATTTTTTGAGTTATTGTGCTAACAAGCATAACATTAAAAACAGTGACAAACATACGAACGAACAAACAGAGCATCACAAAAATTTGGTTATATATTTTTTGTAGTATATATACCTAACAACTCTTGTAAATTTCATAAAAATCCATTCGTAGCTTTTTGAGTTATGGTATTGAGAAAAATGAGGCGGACAAACAAACAAACAAACAAACAAACAAACAAATAGATTGATGGATCTTCACCAAAAGTTAATCATCTCTTCCTCCTAACATACCTAACAATCCCTGTGAATTTCGTTAAAATCCGTCCATAACTTTTTGAATTATCTTGGTGACAGGCAGACAGACAAACTCGACGAAAACATATCCTCCTTGGCGGATGTAATAATCAAATGTACGATAGCGTATGTTACTAGTATAGCAAACACATTATAAAGCTGCTATACTCACCATAAAAATAATCACTTTCATGGTGAGTGGACGAACAGGGCAATCGCTGAAATGCAGTACTAGAGATGCTTCTATAAGATTCGCTCGCCGTGGTGTAATGCGTGCGTAGCAAGAGATGCTCCGCCTTATATAAGCGCGATTGTTTTGTAAGAACCTGCTACCTTGTTTTACACAGTGGGGCCCGAAACTCGTTGTGGAAAATACTAATCAATTATCAAGCACTTGCGTCTCGTCTGCGAACCAATTATGGTAGCAAGGCCACGCGGAGCTCCGCAAAAGCTGTAGCGGTCCTGAAGGTCACGGCTCATACGATGCCCAAGCAGAACGTAACAGGTCTTCCATACCTAACAGTCTCCGGGGCCGTGATGAGACGAAACCCAATGATTTTAAACATCGTGCTGAGATATGCGGCTGTCCGTGTTCGCACTCAGTCGAAATCAGGAGGTGTTCGTAACTTTACCATTGTCATTTGCTATCTGCGAAAGCTGCAGTGGTAGCTGGAGGACAGCGGCAGCGTGATCGGAAGAGCAGGGACAAACTTTTCGCCATTTCGAGTTTCCTGTTCAGAGAGCTTAATAACACAATATAAAAAAATATTATGTTGAATTGCTATGTAACTTCTGCGCAAGTTGCCCAACACATCTGCCGTCACTGGGATACAGGTTTGTGCGGTGAGTTAAGTCAAGACAATTTATATTTTGGATTTAAGGCAAATAAGACAAAGGGAAGGGACAGTCGACACTTGACATGTCTAGTGTAGTCTAAAGGCATAGGCCATAATACATATACGTTCTGGGCTTACTATGCTTTATTGCCTTTTAATTCCAGGTATTCTCTGGATTTTACCATCATCTTAAAAAAATAACATTCATTCATACCATTACCTCGCCTCTACAAATAAACCTCTCGGTCTATTCATTATATTCATCTAATAGCATCTATATGGCGTATTATGACTCCCACCCACGCATGAGCACCAAATATAAAGTGTTCTTTGTAGCTCTTTAGAATGCGCTGCCTCGGACAAGGCTTCGGTATGCTCACTATTACGTTTGCACGGTTCAAAAAATCGATCAAAATAATTTCCCCCGTCACTGCAGTATAACCTCTACAGCACGGCTTCCCAACCTTTTCTGTGCTAACTTGTTTTCACACGCCCTACAAAATTCATAACCTAGATGATAATGACAAATAAAATGACACTAATTTTCGTGCAACTATGTTAGGTTAATTTTTCAATGACATAGAAACATAAAACATGATTTCGCACCCCCTGAAAGGTGACCCCATACACTGGTTGGAAATCCATACACTACAGCCAAAGCGAGTCGCAGTTCCAAATGTTTCCCTTCATTTCAAAAGAATTTAAAATCGCAACGATTTACATTTTGAAGCTCTGCTGAAACACGTTAATCGGCCGTCACGACCACAGCAACTTTTCCTCTACGAACGTGAAACATTCTAGAGTTTCAGCCCTCGTGTGCATCGGCCTTTACAAACCGCTGGTGTGAAGCGCAAGCGAGGCCGTGTCGGCGACACTGTTGGGCTCTACTTGTGTGTCCAAGCTCCGCCAGTTAAGGGAATGTTACACTCTTGTTGAAAAAGTTTGTGCTGTGCTGCGTGCTGTGTGTTTCAGCCAACACTCTATTCTTCTACTGTGACTTTCTTCTGACCAGTCGTCAGAGACTGATGAAGAGCTGAAGCTGTGTGTCACCAACAGGAAATGAAGCTGTGCCACCAAAAGGATATGAAGCTGTGTGCCACCAACAGGATATGAAGCTGTGTGCCACCCACAGGATATGAAGCTGTGTGCCGCCAACAGGGCATGAAGCTGTGTGCCGCCAACAGGATATGAAGCTGTGTGCCACCAACAGGATATGAAGCTGTGTGCCACCAACAGGATATGAAGCTGTGTGCCACTAACAGGACATGAAGCTGTGTGCCGCAAACAGGGCATGAAGCTGTCTGCCACCAACAGGATATGAAGCTGTATGCCACCAAC
>LQNS02278087.1:11499370-11512655 GCA_001587735.2 Parhyale hawaiensis
GGATGTTTGGAATGGTCTTGATGGCTCTGTCTTTGCTGGTGCTGGTATTGGCAGCTTTAAACGATCTGTACACAGAGCTATTCTGTGATCTCGGATCTTCTTTTTTCATTCTTTTGTTTTTCCACCCGCTGGGCTGGTTGCGGGGGGGATTGTTAACCTCATCTAATTTCTCCGTTCCTTCGTCGCCAGCCTTGTGTGATTTAATAATAATAACTGTTTCTCCTAACATACCTAACTATCCCTGTAAATTTAATCAAAATCTGTATGTAACTTTTTGAGTTATTTTGGTGACAGACAGACTGACGAAAAAAAAAAATAATAATAATAAAGCCGATGAAAACATAACCTCTTTGGCGGAGGTAAATAATAGACAGACTCAGATGTTAAACCAAGCAGTAAAAATATAAATCTTCAGCCGTTACATAATTGCATTCGTGCTTGCAGCTGTACAGTTGCGATGCTTGTAACTGCAAGGCGTTTGAACATCCGGCCCTTCTTCTTAAGCACAAAGTAGTTTCCGTTTAAAATATACGGAAATTTCATAAAAGGTAAGCTGCCGAATACCCTACATCTCATTCTCGTTCAAGATCTTGATCGCGGTGTCACCGGAAAATTTACATCTCGCCTTGTGAACGTAACTCTGGAGTCAACTTGAGTGCAACCTTCTCCCCTACTAGGAAACTCACAAGCACTGCACTGGTTCCTTCTGCAAATAATAGTCCGCTACACCAAGAGGAGTGTGCTACTGCTGTCAACCAGACTGAAGCGCAAAAAGATACAAGGCCTCCAATAATATCTACGACTTTGACCAGTTCTATTTCTCGTTAGATCACCGCCCTCGTAGTGTCAGAAACGCTGATGCTACTTTCCCGATAAGCAAAGAATAAGTTTCCCTGATAAAAAGCATGCATCTAACTTGGTAAAATGTAAAATCAACTAGACACACGTCCAAGTGGGAAGAAAGCGCATACTGGTTCGTGCTGCAGAGAGATGCTCTTTGACATTGACGTACACGGTTGCAGTCGACTACAGATGGTGGGAGCTACTACTTGGTGACAGTACATACTAGAATCTGTCTCATTAGACAAAATACCGCTTTAATTTTCTAAATCGCTGAAAATTCATAAGAATCTTAGGGAGTTCGAGCTTACGATAAGCTAAGCAGAGCGAGCGCGACACTGAACGAAAGCAACCTGAACGAGCGTGACTGGAATAGGCGCAAATTGGAATAAGCATGAAACGGAATAGGCGCGAAACACTGGAGAGCGAAACGCTTGCGGCAAAATTGTTGCTTCATGGAATAAGCGCAACTCGGAATCCGCGGGAATCGGAACATGGCCCCCATGGATTAAGCGTGAAACGGAATAAGATGCTAAATATTTAAGACCAAATGCCCACAGAATCTTTGTTGCGGGCTAGAATCGTAGAAAGAAAGGAAGAATGAAAGAAATAAAGATGGAAAGAAAGAAAAAATATTTCTTTCCGTAGGAATGAAGCTCTACACTGCGATCGACCATCGATTAGGCTGTGAAAAACCGGGCTGACACTTGGTTTGTCGGCCCGGTTCTTCAAGACGACCGTGAGCTCGACTGATGTTTGTCAGGCTTGTTATAGGTATGATAATTTGTTGAGAGAGGGAGCTATATGACTCTCGTCTTAACCATTCCTAAATTATAATAAATATTAGAGATTTTATAATAGAAAGGCCTTACTAGTTTGAATAATAAACATTTACCTGAGGTAAGATTCTATATTATCATTAATATTCTATGCAGAGTTTTTTTTGTTATCCACTATACACTACAGTAAGTGAGATTATGTGCCAAATTTTCCAATAAAGGCTCGAAATATGTCTGCTTTCACATTCAAACTGATTTAGTTTGCAAGGTTTGTTTCAGTTCGACTGCTAACAATTGGTATATTTCAGTCAGAGACACCACCGGGGATTTTGTGTGGCAGCACCGGCCAGGTCGTGGTTTTCGCTTGTGGTAATGTTCTACTGAAAGATGCCTGTGAGTTTATTTACTTTTTGAATTTTGAAATGGTGTGAGTTGTCAATAGCTAATAGCATTGTACATGTCTTATATTGTGCATAGGTATTTTTGTTATGTATGCTAGTTATACTTTGTTAATTGGTGATTCAGTTGGCACTTTCTGTTAACTTCTCAAAGTAAACAAATGTACAACTCGTAAGTTCAGACACCCTCAAAAAGAACAGAGTATTTGGATAATATACAAATTTTTGTGGGTAAAATTGGATTCATAGGATAGTCCTATTTTGTATGCTGATGCTATTTGATTTACTTTCCGATTTAATAAATTACATGTTATGGTGTAACTCGGTGGCACAGGCTTCGTCCCATAGCGACCTCTGAAACTTCAATTCACTTTTAGGACCATCATCCATTTTTCATATTTTGAAGTCATATATACGTAGAAGAACGTATGTTAGACGTTTTTCACAAATGACATTTTCATTGCAAACACTTAGTTTTTGAAATATTTGACTTAGAAGTGCCCATTGTTTTTCTATGGGAGAAAATAATCACACTAGGCTAGCACAGCACAGTGTAATAGAAACCCTCTATTTACACATTTTTTGGGTTAGGTCAGGTTAGGTAAAGTAAGGTTATTTTACATTAGCTTAACTAGCTTCCTATGGGGATGCTGTTTATTTTTTCCCATAGGAAAACAATGGGAACTTCAAAGTCCAAAATCTCGACAAGTGTGCATTTGTGGCAAAAACGTCATTAGTGAAAAACTTCCTAAAATGGGTCCTGCTACTTAAATATTACTTAAAAATATCAACCGCATTGCCGAGGGTGGCAAACTACTCTCCAAGATCTTGGCGAGAAGTGCCACACTATGAAATGAGGTTCCACAGGTCGCGGCGCTCATAGGCGCCCACCCGCATTCCCGAAGGCGGCAAACTTCTCGCCAAGATCTTGGCGAGAAGTGCCACACTATGAAATGAGGAATATCAAAAATACATGATGGTCGTAGAAGCGAATTTTACCGAAATCTTATCCGTAATATTTTTTGTTAAATACAAATCATATTAATACCGCATTTGCAAGGGCGGCAAACTACTCGCCAAAATCTTGGCAAGAAGTGCCACACTATGAAATGAGGTTCCACAGGCGGCGGCGCTCATAGGCGCCCACCCGCATTCCCGAGGGCGGCAAACTACTCGCCAAGATCTTGGCGAGAAGTGCCACACTATGAAATGAGGTTCCACAGGCTGCGGCGCTCATAGGCGCCCACCCGCATTTCCGTGGGCGGCGAGCTACTTGCCAAGATCTTGACGAGAAGTGCCACACTATGAAATGAGGTATTGGTATACAGTTGAACCCTGTTTTCCCGGACAGCAGGGGGGGGGGGCCTCTTCTGGGAAACTGAAATTTCCGGGAAAACAAGATAATCTCAATTCCCTGAAAACTCCTTGTTTACCGGACATCTGTCTAGTAAATTGAAACTTGTTCCACGAAATTCAATGCCAGAAAAACCCTGGTTTGCCGTACATTGATGCACCAAATTGAAACTATTTCTGGAACTGTCATTCCAGACAGCATTGTACATGTAAATTTATGCATGAAGTATCAAATTTTAACCCTGTACATAGCAAAATAGTGCTGAGAGAAATGAGAAGTTTTCCAGCATGATACATATCATACTGTATGTACAGCCGAATTTCCAAGGGCGGCAAACTTGTCGCTAAGATCTAGGCGAGAAGTGCCACACTATGAAATGAGAATGTACAGTACATATGACACATAACGTAATGTATGTACAGTATACAGTGCACGGTATTAATAAAGGTTACAACAGGGTGTAATTTCATTTTTGGCTTGGCCAAATGGATGTCAAAAAGTTACTTTTGACTCACAGAACGTGTAGTACGAGTTACTTTCTACGTCATATTTAAAATGTCATTTTGCAAGCCTATTATTTCACTAACTAGAAACAGTTACTAGGTAATAATTAAGAGTTAGCCTAATTTAGATTAGCCTACTTTGAAGTTTTTATGTATGTTGTAGGTATTAGGCCATAATTTCGGGTAGGTTGGACTATATTCGGGTAGGTTAGGGGAGGCAAGGACTATTTTTTTGTTTTCCATTTAAAAATTCGAACGATCCACCAAATGCGCAGCGCGATCGATCGATCGTGCAAATCCACCAAATGCGCACAACATATACACCTTTTTCTTGGCTAAAAAGTAAATTCAATTATAAAGAAGCTACAAACTCTGTAATCAATCATAAAGTGCATGGAATGCAACTTTACTTTTTAAAAATGAAGGTACAGTAGTCCACAGTCAAGCTGTTCTCTTGCCCTCTAACTATTCTAAAAAGTTTTTTCCCCTCAATATTGAGCCTGAGAACTCCAAAAAGAAATTGTTTTGTTCAGTATCATCAGAAACATAAAAGAAAACACTCACAGCTACTATTAGTACATAAACCTGGCCTAAAATTAAGTAAACTTCTTCCACCCCCAAATGTTTGAACTGACAAGATAGATCTTGCATGTCAACTCAGATAGAGATTGTTTACAATAAAGTTTTTCTCAGTGGCCACTAGATGGTGCCGGGTATCCAACTTAGGCTATTAGCTAGTAAATAAACATTAATTTGTATAGGCTATATACAGTGGAACCCCGTTTTCCCGACTTCCCGGACAGCACGGGGGGAGGCCGTTCCGGGAAACTGAAGTTTCCGGGAAAACGAGAAAAGTTCAATTCCCGGAAAAACCCCGTTTTTCTGGACGTATGTCCAGCAAATTGAAACTATTTCTGGGATATTTTATGCCAGAAAAACCCCTGTTTGCCGCACGTTAATGAACGAAAATGAAACTACTGTGTGCAGATGCATACTGAACGAAAATAGCGGTGGTTGCCTTCCGATTCCCGGAAGAGACGCTGCGCAATAGGCGAATATTAGTATCTGCGCAGCGTCACTTTCGGGAATTCTTCTGAAGGTCCGGACTTTTTCCAGGAAATGCTGAAGTTTTCCGGTATTCTGGCTTGGTTTCAGTTTCCCGGAATGTTCCGGGAATACCCCGGAAAAGTGAAAAAAGTTCAGGAAAGTGGGGTTTCACTGTACAGTCAAACTCCATTTACTCGGACCCCACTTACCCGGAAACCCCAGATTCCCGGACTTTTTTCCATTTTCAGAGCTTTGGACTTTTTGTCCGAGTAAATGGGATAACGTTTCGGAGGTCAATGAAAGTCCAGAAAAATTCCGAAAGATCGGCTTCATTTTCCGACTATCTGAGGTGACGCCCCGGAACATGTGGTTCGTCAGCTTCGGACAAATCTCAGTTACTCGGACGTGACGCGGCGCAGAAGTACAGAATGCACTTCTGCGCACGTCTGTCGGTCCGAATCGGATGCAAATGCCAGAGAGGGAGTCAGTTGCAGAGCTGCTCTTGCTTGTGCATTATCGTTCATGTGTGAACTGTGTATGATTGTACTGTATGTACGAGATTTTTTCTCACGCTTCATGTTGTTTCAACAGTTTTCATTAGGATGTGAAATAAGGATGTTGTATTGTATACATACAGTACTGTATATCCTAATAAATGTTAGTGTTTTAAATTGCATATGGACATACAGTAGCTATGTGATAGGCTAGGCCAGGTATGCTAGACTGCAGTTAAGACGTGCTCCTTATGCATACAGTACGGTATATAATACGGTACTAATAGCTGTTCAGTAAGTACAGTTAGTAGCTACCTATGACCAGTACTGTAGCCTACAGTGTTTCTCTAGTTTTGAATTTCAGTATTAGAGGTGCTGTACTGTACAGTAATATATATGTACAGTACTTACATACTGTTCAGTGTACATAGCTACATGTATATGTACGTAGTTACACTTGTCACCTGGGGCAAAAATGATAGGTAAACAACTGTATTGGGCTTGAAAGGTGGTAGGGAATGATTTTGTGTGGCCGGAACATGTTTGGCAAATGTCTGGAAAGTGTTCGGAAAAAGTCCGGGTATTTGAGGTTTTTTGTTCCAAGAAAAAAACCCTAGATTCCCAGAAACCCCAATTTTCCGGACTGGCTCTCGCCCCAAGAAGTCCGGGTAAACGGGGTTCGACTGTACCATGCAAATTTCAAAACAAGATGAACACTACAAATGCATGTACTGTTTAATTATGAGCGGGTGTTTACTTTTCTCACCAACGCAAAACCTTGCCAGAATGACCAGTGACTGCTCCCCCACACTGTTATTATGCAGTCAGTGTAGGAGTTGGACGTGGCATCATGTTGGTACATAGCTTAGATGATTTACAAGAATTATTAAAATGTGAAGTATCATTAGCATACTTGCAGTGTAATAATCTGATAATTGATGCTGTAAATTGTGGCAAATGTAGTTTGGCTATGACTACGCTCCTTGCTAAGGTACAATGTTTATAGCTAATTACTGTCTACGATCTTCAAGTAGGCTTAACCAACAGTCGCAGCTCACATTCAGTTGATCTGTTGAATTCTTACTGCCAAAAGGTGTGATTTTAGCAAAACCTGTCTTATGCTCCTAACCTTGAGAAACAAGCATAATTAAACATCTTCAGTTTCTGTAGTTTGACTGGAGGCAGCACTTCTAATTTAACCTACCTATCTAAACCAATGTTCTGCTCTGAATTTTGTCTACTGAATCTTACCTACTGTTACACACTCCATCAATGTTTGACCTCATCTAACCTCTCTTAGTATTCTGATTTCACATGCGAATATCTCATAGTTTCTGTCAACAATGAATTTGTACTTGTAGATTAGATAGGCGGCAGTAGACGTACCAACAGGCCCATTCTCAATGAGACACCAAAACTTACGCTCCGGCCTTCTAAGAGTTGTCATTAAGTGAGTAGGATATAAATGGCTGGGGGAAAGAGAGGAAGAAAAAAAAAAAGAGGGAGAAGAGTCTCAGCAAAAGAGACTATCACGAATACATGAAATTATGATCAATAGCTGCTAATATGCGGAGTTAGATGTCGGACAGTGTAGTTGGAGCAGAAGAGAGAAGAAAACGGATTTAGGAAGCCCCGGAGGTTTTAGCCGTTAAGAGTGTGCAACTCCTGGAGGAGGAATCCTTAGCTGTGGGGGATGTCTCCCAATGTAAGTCAAGACTATTTTTAAACGCTTTGACTGATTCCGCACTAACAACGTCAGAAGGGAGTCTATTCCAAATGCTGACTATGAAATACGGAAAAAACTGCTGACTTGAGGTCGTTCTTCGAGCTTCGTGCTTGAGTTTTTGACCGTTGTTTTGCAAGCGATCATTTAGATCTCTTTCAAAGAGTGCCGTTGTAGATACGTCGTTGAAGCCATTCAGATACTTGAATGTTTCTATTAGTTGCCCTCTGAGTCATCTTTGCTCGAGAGATCAGACCCAGTTCCTTTAAGCGACATTCATACGGCTTGTTACGCAGCTGAGGTTGCTCTGCGTTGGACTCTTTCCATGTTATTGATATCTTTGCACAAATGTGGCGACCAGAATTGAACAGCAAATCCTAAGTGTGGCCGCACTAGTGCCTTTTACAGGGGAACGATGATGTCCTTGGACTTATATTCAAAATTTCTGGTGATGAATCAGAGTACTCTACTTGCCATTTTCACACTCTTGTCAACTTGTTGACTGTGCTGTAGTTTGTTTGTAGTAGCGATTCCCAAGTCACGTTGTTGGGCGACAGGAGCCAATTCTGTCCCATCCATTTTCAATGGAGTTGAAGAGCTCACTAGCCCTACGTGCATTACTGAGCATTTGTCGACATTAAAGCTCATCTGCCACATTGTGCTCCATTCCATGAGGTGGTCAAGATCTTGTTGGAGCTCGGCTCTTTTCGTGGCAGGATGGCATAGTTCTGTATCATCCGCAAATTTACTGATTTTACTACGGATGTTAGGATCCAGATCATTGATGTATATTGAGAACAGAAGTGGGCTTCCATTCAATATCCACAGGTTCCCATAATTGTGTGAAAAAATGGGATACACAAAAATCAAATTGTGTACTTCTTGAAAACATACAGGTATGACTGTACTTCTTGCATTATTATATGAACAGTTTGTAGCTACAGACTTTTACTGAGCTTTTCTCATAGTTTACAGATGCTTTAACCATTCATATTCTTACATTAATCTTAGACATTTTGATTTTTGTGTATCCCATTTTTTTCACACAATTATGGGAACCTGTGGATATTGAATGGAAGCCCATAATTATGTAGCTGTACAGTGACCGAGAAACGTTCTATTAGGATAACCTCGGTGTAAGGTCAGAGCAGCGTTCTAAAACGCTCAGGAACTGGAGAAAAATTTGGAAAATTTAAGGAGTCGNTTTTTTTTTACATTGATGCAATAGCTAGATAACAATAATTACAATAAAATTAAACTTGCACACAATTCTCATTTGTACCCATTCAACAAATGTTGAAAAAATGAAACCTAAAAAGTAAACTTTTTAAATTGCTTGGAGACACTCTAATCAGCGCCGTATTGAATACTTCTAAGCAAGTGGAGCGTGGCTTCATATTTTTGGAGTTACAAGAGATTAAAAGCAAGTTTATTTTTAATACAGTATTTCAAAAACTTTCACTCTATACAATTTGATAGCCAAATGTCTGCTCTATGCTAAAAAACTATCAGAAGGAAAAAATCTAAAAACAGTAGTTAGCTATGATATGACCTAAAAGCCAACATCACTATATGACCCCATATTTTTGTGTTAACCTTAAAGGACTGGTGAGATTCTCCCAGAATTTTTTTCCACCTTGTGGATCAGACTGGTCTTTTAAGGTGCCATTATGGCCAGGGTAAGCATGGTGCCAAAAATCCTGACTTCCACTGTAAATAGATAGCTACTCTTTCTACACAAAGATAAGGCACAAGTTTTGTATAGTTGCTCCAACTTCTTCACAAATGCAACAAAAGTTAAAAAACATTTATTAAAAGAAAACTATGTTGAAACGAGCTATTTTTTTCAAAATTAATTTTTTTTGTCTAGATACCACAAAAACGTTTGCATTTAGAAGGTATCTTAGCTACATGTTGCCTATGTATGGTAGGAGGGGAGGTGGGCCTATATACAGAGAAAATATGATTCAGTATTTATTAATTTTACAATACTAATAACTGGTTCGAATCACCCGTGCAGTCCGTCTGGTTTAATTCACCGGATTGACACTCCACAGGCAACATTTAGTGAGCTATCTACAGTTAAGAAACTTTTCCTAATGTGCCTCAGTTTTGTCTGTCCTTGACTGTATCTTTGTGTTGCTGGAGTTGTAAACATGGAAATTTAAATTTGAATATCTTTTTGGGCAGGGTGAGACAAAGTCTACCAAGCCTGCAGCCAAGGCTGGTGACAAAGCCAAGCCCGCTGCCAAGGATGCCAAGCCAGCCAAGTCTGCAAAGGAAAATAAGCCCCCGGCCAAGGATGCTAAAGTAGCCAAGGACTCAAAACCAGCTAAAGATTCAAAGCCAGTAGCCAAGGACAAGCCTGCAGGCAAAGAAAACAAGCCTGCAGCTAAGGACAATAAGCAGCCTAAGGACAGTAAACCAGCTGCTAAAGATAAGCCTGCTGGAAAGGATGCTAAGCCAGCTGCCAAGGATAAACCAGCTGCCAAAGATAGCAAGCCTGCAGCTAAGGATAGCAAACCTGCTGCTAAAGACAACAAGCCTGCCAAGGATAGTAAACCAGCTGCAAAATCAGCAGCAAAGGACAGCAAGCCAGCTGCAAAGGACAGCAAGCCAGCTGCAAAGGACAGCAAACCAGCTGCCAAGGACAGCAAGCCAGCAGCAAAGGATAGCAAGCCTGTTGCCAAAGATGGCAAATCTGGTAAGGATGCTAAACCAGCTGCAAAGGATGCTAAACCAGCCAAAGATAGCAAAGCAGCTGCTAAGGACTCTAAGCCAGCTGCCAAGGATGCAAAAGCTGCTTCTGGCAAAGCCCCAGCAAAAGATGCAAAGCCTGCCAAGGAAGCTAAACCCGCCAAGGTTGTAGAGGCCAAGGTTGAGAAAGCTTCTGCCAAGAAGACAGAGAAGGCTGCTGATAAGCCTGCCAAGAAGGCTGAAAAGGCTGCTGCTCCTTCTGCTAAGAAGGTTGAGAAATCTGCTGAAAAGCCAGCTGCCAAGAAGGCTGATAAGCCAGTTGCAGAGAAGAAAGCCGAGAAGGCTGCAGCTAAACCTGCTGAAAAGGCTCCCAAGAAATTGGAAAAGCCAGCTGAAAAGACTCCAAAGAAATCTGAGAAGCCAGCTGAAAAGAAACCAGCTGCTAAGGACGCTAAGCCTGCTCAGAAGAGACCTGCTCCTTCTGACGAGAGCAAGCCTGCCAAGAAGGTGGCCAAAGAAGCTGAGAAAAAGGGTGATGAGAAGAAATCGGCTGCCAAGGCCAGCGAGAAGAAGGCTGGTGAGAAGAAACCTGCTGCCAAAGCTGGTGAGAAGAAGCCTGCTGCCAAAGCTGGTGAGAAGAAGCCTGCTGCCAAAGCTGGTGAGAAGAAGCCTGCTGCCAAGGCTGGTGAGAAGAAGCCTGCTGCCAAGGCTGGTGAGAAGAAGCCTGCTGGTGAAAAGAAAGCTGGACGAGTTGGAGAAAAGCCTGCAAAAGCTTCAAGTCTGGCCAAGAAGGAGAATGCTCCTGGCAGAGTTATTGCCAAAAAGCCTGCTGTCAAGAGTGCCACTGCCAAGCCTACTCTAGCCAAGCTCACAGGCAAGGCTGCCAAGAAAGAAAAGGAGGCCAAGGTTAAGGTTCCCAAGAGAAAAAAGAAGATCGTTAAATATTACATTGACTGCAAGCAGCCTGTAGAGGATGGAATTATGTCTATCACTGATTTTGTGAGTATTGCTTTGTTATGCTATTAGGTTTTGGCACTGCTATTGTATTTGCTCAAGAAATATCTAACCCATTGAATGGCAATGTCCCATTTTTGTGATGTAATTTATATTTAAAGAAACTTGCTAATCAGATACATAGGTAGCTATCAAATGGAAATTTGTATGTTAGCAGCAAATTTACTTGTTTTATTAAATCTTCAGTTATGATCAAAGTTTTGAGAGGCATTTGATGCCAATTGGCACTATTCGACAGAAGATGCAATTAGCCTAAATATTATTTTATACAAAAATCGACTTTTTTGTTGATGAACTTTATTCATTGGTTATTGCATCCTGTTTCATAACTTTAGTAACTCATTGTGTGACAAGGCTGTTGAAAATTGGTCGACAACATTATTAAAATCCCAAAATGCAACGTTTCGATGCGCTAGCATTGTCATCAGGCTGAATCAATAGAAAAAAACCTCAATAGTACGCACTAAGGAACAAATCAGTAAATGTTAAGGTACCATATTTGACGTTTGCTTATGGTAAATTCACTGCAATTGCGTAGTACATTTAGTGATATTTTCATGCTCATGTTAGGGATTGTCTAGTTTATTTTATCTACCAGGGTCTCAGTCTTGGTTACTGGTAGTGGCTACTGAAAGTGGATACAGCTCTAGAACCAAAGCACAGCCAGAAACTTAGTTGACGGTTCCCTTCAGGTATAGGAAATTAGGCATAACCTTGTTTTCATTAGGTTTATCCATCCTTAAAGGTCATGGGCAGCTGTGTTCACAAGGGACTTCATAGGGTAGCTAACTCTATTTTGGTACATCTCTTTTGTATCCACTTACCACACTTTGTTCTTTGTAGTGTACCTATATTTATCTTTAATAACTTTATTTCTAATGTGTTGCCATTTACTGGATTTTGTTTTTCTATTTTGTTTTTTCTTATATTTCTTGAAACACATTTTTGTTTTTTCTTCTTTGGATGGTTTTGTTATTGAAGAGAAGGCTCAAATTTTGGTAATGCCTTAGCCTTGAGGTAAAAAATACCGATATTTATCTGGATGTACTTATAATTATATACCATAGCTACTGTTTTTAGACTGGCTTCAAGTTCAATGGTAGACATGATTTTATTTACTATTACTATTTTCATGTTGCTAAGGGAGGCTTTGATAATTTTCTACTATTTTTAGTTTACACCATTTATGGAACATTGGAATAAAGACTGCAATTGTAGATGCAGTAAAGTCTCTGTAATTTGTTATCCAATAATTCGGCAGCTTCAGTACTTCGGTATTGACATGCTTTCGGCACTATTCCTGTAATTCGGCATAAAATGCCGAATTAGAGATCTGAATTTCGGAGAGAGTCTTCCCCAAACAGCGTCCACCCTCCCTTTTTCGAATTTTACACATATAATTCGGGAAAACAGCCAAATTGCAGGCACGGCTTCAAAAAAACATGACGCCACTTGACATTTGGTAATTTTGGCGTCTGTTCATTTACCGCGCGTGATGATAATGTAGTAGGTATGTACATTTTTCTCTTGGGATGGATTTAATCTAAATACAGTAGAACCCCGACTTACGAACCCCCATGTACAAAATTCTCTACTTAAGAACTTTTCTTGGCATACTTCTTTGTTTTATTAAGAACCCCACAACCAACTCTTAAGTTCTCTAAATTGAAAGACGGTCAGTCACGTCAGTTGAAATTCTTAATGGAAAACTGTGCTGCCACGTGTGTAACTCGGGATGCCCTTCACCGCGTTCCTGGAAAAGCACATTTCCAATGGCGCATACCTAAACTGTATACTCCCGCTGCACGATTCGTACAGCTAACACGGAAAGAATTACCTGCTAATACCGATGAGCAGTACATAGGGAAACATTAGTTCGGCTTATGAACCTCCTTCTAGAACACATACGGCGGGAAAACCCTCATTACAGTATAATAATAATCTTGAACAGATTCAGTTCATAAGTTGGGGTTCCACTGAACATGTGCATGCAGATGTATGCATTGTATATGTATATACATACCTACTTATACATCTGTACATAAGCTCCCCTCCACACTTTAGTTTGGCTACGGTTGCCGATTTATAAAAGTGTTCTCTAATCCGTATAATGTGTTGAACTATAGAAACTTACTCCAATTCGGCAAGTCATGCCGAAATAGCGACGGGTTGCGCAATTCGGCAAATTTGTTATTTCGGCAACCCTAGACCCCCAACCATTCGAATTAGAGAGACATTACTGTATATAGGTATATATTTATCGTCTCCTATTCATACTAATAATTTACTGCTATAATTTCTGGATTCTCTGTTTGACCTTATTCCATATTCCATTAGTTTAGTTTGTTTTACTAAGGGTAATCATTCATTGGGTTCTGCAGTGCTTGGCGTTTCATTTCAGACTTCAGAGTGACAGGTACAGCAAGTTTTCCTTCA
>LQNS02278087.1:11607817-11628139 GCA_001587735.2 Parhyale hawaiensis
CAGCACTATGCTGGGCCAGTGACAGAGTGCAAAAACCGAGAATATCTCGATCTTGTGTTTTCGGCGCGAGGCGGGCGTGATGCCTGCGGCGCTAGTAACCCAACCCACTATAATAATAATCGTAATTTGCTCCCATCTTCAGCGAAAATTCTGGGTGCAACAAACAAGCAAATAAAGTTCATAGACTTTTTGTATAATATCGTTAGATCATGATACGCTCATCTTTGAGTATTCTATAATATTCACCAGAGCGCTGAGCTCGTCAATTTGGAGACGAGCCGCCACGGTAGCTGCATGCTTCCGTTCTCAGCTCTAACACCTTGTGTCGCTCGTTCGATTCCCCATGGCACACGAGCTCTTTGCAGATGTTGGTGTGCTGACTCGGCAGTTGTGTGTGCATGCTCGGCACTGTGGCGGAACTGCTTTCCTCAGAGATGAGGGGGGTGGGGGGTCTCGGGTTNGAGGGCGACTGCGACTACACTTGCTCGTCTGGGGCCAGTGGGCTTATACCCGCAGCACAAACCAGTGCATGTGGGTTTCCCAGGTGAGGGTGTGGTCTAAGTTGACTTTACCTTTACCTTTAGAGGTGCATTAGAGCGCAAATAGACAAGTTTTCGGATGATTTTGATGAAAAAAGCTTGTGATTTGCTTCATTTCAGTATGCAGGCGCAAGGCTTTTAAAACCAAATTTGCCAGGACTAGAGTGGATGCGGAAACCTACAACCCGAAGCGCAGCATAGTCACATGCGAAAACCGTCTGAGAGGCATTGAGCCTGGAAGCGCCAAGAAAACATTGCTTCCGGGTGCGAGCACACAAGCAGAGACAAATACAGCGCAGCTGTCGCTTCATCACACGGAGCAGTAGTAGTTGGCACAGGTCTGCGTACCGCTTCTGTAGCAGTGCCTGAAGTTACAACTGCTCGCCCTTGGAGAGGGTCGCTCTACACGCCAGTATTTTTAGCATTTTGAAAGCGTTGCTGTAAGCGAATTGCGTATCGACCGCAAAGAGTAAATTCAAATGTTAGCTCTCGCGTCACTCGTACAGTTCCGTCTCTTCAAATTCAGACTGAAATCAAACTGAAAAAAGCTGTGACTATTTTTTTGCAGATTTAAGCTGAAATAAAACTAAAAAAATGTGCAGGTCTGTTTCTGCTATATGGATGGCACAATTACGCATGCGGACATTTAATTGGAGGAGAGTTTGTAGAAGCCGAACCTGTGAATCTGCCTTGGGTAGTTTCCCGAATCCTGAGTCTTGTCTTCTCCCATGAAGATTTTACAGTTTTATTTTATATGTGACCTTTCCTTGATTTTCCGTGACATACCGTTACATTAACTAGAGAAACTTAAATCAACGTATGTACGTGATAATAACTAGAACGTCCCGTGGTGTAAGACCATCACCCGCAGTAAAAGGGGGGGGGAGGAGAGTTACAAATTCAATGCCATAGCTAATATTTGATGGCCAGCTAACTCAAGATTTTTGGCACTTTACACATTTCGGTTAACCTACCCGAGTGCCTGTAAAAGATTGTGAAAATGGCTCAACTCCTGCCTCTTTTTGGGTGGATAGACAGTCAACCGAACCATAAACGAAAACGATCACAGCTGTCGCTTCACTCGCGGGTGATAATTATCATAATTATTATTGTCGTGTTTTTATCGCATAATTTGAGAATCAGAAGTTTGATTGACAGTATCTCCGTATCATGCACTGTCATTGCAGCACCAGGAATGTGCTAAACAAAATTTCGTGGTTCGATATAGGACGACTGTATTGATATTACGTATCTGTATATATATATATGGCTTCACAGGATAGACAACGCGGCAATGGAAAACTGCTCTAATCTTTTATATTTAATAACACGGTTCTTGCAATGTGAGCCAATGGTGGTTCAATTCAAAGACTGATCAGATAGGTAAATGTGTGCATTGCTTCATAGCTCGTACCACAAAGAGGCGCGAAAAAGAAAACGCCGCCGGTGCTAATTTCTTTACTGTCTCATTTGGCGCCGCGTACACTAGGGTATAATTTCTTTACTGTCTCATTTGGCGCCACGTACACTAGGGTAACATATGTAGTACCCGTCCACCATGCTGGTAGCCGTCCACTTGGCACTAAAAAACTTCCTGAGTGAAAACTAGTAGCGCTAGAAAGCCGTACATAGGCTTAAACTGTAGGCTAAGTAGTGTCGCAACATCCTTGAAAATTATGGGCGTAAAAAAAATAAAACCAGAAAAATGGTGGTTTTTACATATTTTCACTAAAAATGTGAAAACCGCATGTTATTTTTAATTTTTTTTTGCCAGTTATTTTCAGAGCTGGTGCGGCACTACTTAGCCTACAGTTTAAGCCTATGTACGGCTTTCTAGCACTGCTAGTATTCACTCATGAAGTTTTTTTTAGTGCCAACTGGACGGCTACTAGCATGGTGAACGAGTACTAGACATGTTACCCTAGTAATAATAGTAATATCATTGAATATCTAGGAAGAAACTACTCGTGCTAGAACAGTATTGGCCGCGGGTATCCAGGCGTAATGAATTGAACACTGAATAATACAGGTTTTATAATCAGTAAATATTTGCTCTTTCGGTAATTCTTTTCTATTGAGTGGAATCGCAATCAAAATTTTATTACCCACGCAGTTGTTGCAGCTTAGATGAGGCAATCAACAGGTTTGTGTGGTCTTTAACTTCTGTGTCCATGGTGTAAATTATGTATAAATTTGGAACGTATAACACATAAACCTCGATAAACGTCAAACAACATTTTCATTACTGAACCTGAATGTATGTAGTATATTAAAAAGTGAATAATTCTACTAAGGGAGAAAAATATGACTGACTGTAATCTACAAATTTCATTATTCTTTTTCAGCTTACTTCTGTGGGTGTTGGGCCAATTCATGTACTTGGAGTTAGCCTACATAATGCGCTAAATATTGGTAGTGGAAAAAGGCTCGATTGTGGCTTGTTTTCGAATACATTTGACTTTACAAAACAATAAAATAAACATGGCCACCGTGCCGAAACCTGGTATGGAAGTGCTAAAATGGAATGTGAAGCACTGTGCGGACAGTGCTGAGTTTTGTCCAGTATCCCCACACGAGGATCTCTTTGTGGTCGGCACGTACGAGTTAGTGCGACCAAATAGCCAAGACGTAGACCCATCACCGAGTGTATCTCCAGAAAGTGCAGCTGCGAATGTGAACAGTGAAGTATCGAACGAAGCCGAAGGTGCCTCTGGTTCGCAAGTCCGACAGGGCTGTCTTCATCTCTACCGACTGAAGGAACGAAATGCAATAGAAAGCCTCCAGGAGACGGAAGTATCCGGCATCTTGGACATGAAGTGGAGTTGTCTTCGAGTCGGTGGACTCGTTTTACTAGCGGTAGTAACTTCGGCAGCAGAGTTACTTGTGTACAAGCTTATTACGGACAGTACAAGGTTGGAACTGTTGTGTCGGGCAACTCTTGAAGATACCAATAGCTTGGCACTTTCTCTCGACTGGTCCAATAGATTGAGCGAAGTCTCATCTCCGCAAATAACCGTGAGCGACTCCAAAGGCTTCATTAACGTGTTCGAGCTGACTAATGGTGGATTGTCTCTTGTTGAACGAACCCTCGCCCATTCTTTTGAGGCTTGGATTACGGCTTTTAATTACTGGAGCACGTCTGTGCTATATTCTGGAGGCGACGACTGCAAGTTCAAGGGGTACGATCTGCGGTCGGGTCTGAGCAACCCGTCGTTTGCGAGCAGTGCGCACGATGCTGGTGTGACGAGCTGCCACAGCAACGGATTACGAGAACATCAGGTCAGTGGCCTCGTGTACATTATAAGAAACTACTACAAACATAATTGCCATATGCACTTATATAAGGTAATCATGTACAACATGACTTGATAGGAAGTGAGAACTAGCTCATCAATAGGGTCTTCGCTCTTTCTGAACGTATCTGCGACTCTGTGGACGGTCATCAGACTGACTTTTAGCTGTTTGGTGATGTTCAACTTGTGGCCCGCGTGGAGGGAAAGAAAATATCTTAATCTTTTTGCTACCAAGGTAACATAATGCCTGAAACGGATGAAATTTCAGTTAGTGTCACGGAGGATCTCGTTTACTTATGATTGCAATCATTGCATGCGTGAAAAATGAAGTGTACCAGGACTTCAGCAAGACCTAGTACTTGAACATTTTTTAAAAAGGCTAGTATTAGTGAAAAGGTAATCTTCCCCGGTTTTTACTGTCTTCGGTTACTGACCAATTTGCCAACGCGATGAATGAATGTAGTAGCATACGGTGCGGTACTTTACGTTTGTTTGATCCAGCTCGGCTGGATCTAGGTTGGATTATGCACGGTTTTAAGGTTTGTACTAAGTAGGTTACGTTGGGCTAGGCAAAATTAAGTAGGTTAAAGTTAATTACGTCAGTAGCATTTCGGTTAGATAAGGTGTAATCAGGTTGGGCTAATAGACTTTTTTTTCTTTGTTGCTCATCCTTGTTTTACAGTAGAATATCCGTGGGGCGATTTGTCCAGTCACGGAAATGTGACCCCTTTTTGTCCCTGTGGGTGGTGAAGCTGGTGAGCGGCAGTTACGATGAGGTGGTGAGGATGTGGGACGAGCGCCAGTGGCGACGGCCCGTGTGGGAGGCCCGTACGGACGGCGGCGTGTGGAGACTGAAGTGGCAGCCGCGTACCGGTGATCGAGTGCTTGCTGCCTGCATGTATAACCACTTCCAGGTATGCATGTACTTAGCAGTTAATCGTAGAACTATTCTTTGATCGACTGCAGTCGTGCGCTATGCTGGGGCCTAGAGGGTGTTTGCACAACGAACCACAGCATTTAGATATCACAGTTGGAATGTGCGATCGTTGACTTAACATTTACTTACACAATGAAGTTATAGTTTACTGCGAGCATTAAGGTCTGTATTCCGACTGTAACTTGTCGGTGCTTGCCCTTGTGTTGTATCTACCTTATCCCGCCTTAAAGATGCACGAGCCCTGTAATTCGTTCCTCCCGAAGCTAATTTTCAGGTGCTGTCGCGTTCTATCTGTCATAATTTTGCTTTTTAGGCCGGAGATTCATCGAAGCAACAAGAGACGTAACAAATTTATGCATGGAAAAATGTAATATCGGGTATAGCTATCTACTGTCCCCACCGACACAACCGAGATCGCGCGACACACTGTCGCTCACAGGTGCCGTGTCTCCCGCAAAAATCTCGTTGCATCGCTTGTTGTGTCGGTGGGGCTTCGGCCTAAGTTGTACTTTCTTTCCTTAGATATTGGGGTCTAAACAGGATATCTATTATTATTATATTGAGTAGTTTAAGCCTCGGTCTCCACAACAACGGCGATCTAACAAGAAAGACCATCAGGAAATAATTCTCTGTAGTGTTGTGTTTTCATCATTGAAAACAACACAAGTTTTACTCTGGATCAGAAGGCATCGGTTTATATAGGCAGACCAAAAGGTGTCGCGTTAACCAGAAGCAAGGGATATATAATATGACGATAGAAATATGAGGAACCCATGCATGAAGGTGTTCCCACACAGAGTCAACGCGCATGGGAACAGCAGGTCAAGAAAGAAGAGGAAGATCAAAATAAAGCATGAGCAAGTAGGAGTACGAAAATGGAAGGAAGCAAAGTGGGCACGAAAGATAGACGTCCAGAAAGCCTAGCTAATGGTTAAGGTAACTTACACGAGCCCCTGGGTTTGCCGCGCCCCATAGCAAAGGATGGGCGAACCTAACTAACCTAACCTTATGGCCCCTCCTATGCCCCCTGAGGGGAGACACGATATCTATTTTTCTGCTAACCCCGTTCTGCATAGTTGAATTTTTTCTTTTTTTTTTGAGTTGACTGGACGCATCGTTCAACATCCTGAGCTGCACAAGTTAGGAGCTCACAGAGTAGTAGGACTCCGAGAACGATGTGGAGGAAATACGGCATGCGAGGCAGTAACCGTTGTCACCATGCAGAGTTTGTTCAGATATTCCAAGGAAAATTTACCGCTACACAAACTTTGATGTGGGGCTCGAATTATATGCAAGGTTACATTCTAAGGTTTATGAATATAGCCACAGAAATTCAAGCGAATTACAAATTTACAACTGCACGTGAGAACAAACCCTGCATGGCTGCAACCGTGTAAAGCGACCGTTGCTAAGATTTCCGGACATTTTCTTCTATAATTACAGCCGTTAAGAGGTTGCGTTATTTTATTGTCGGAATTCGTTTCTCTGTGTCTGTCACAAAGATAACTTAATAGGAAAGTTATACACGGATATTAAAAAAAATACAGGAACTGCTGGGAATGTTACACGGTAAAGATACAAACTTTCAGTGATCATAAAAACATCCTGGATTTAGAACAAGTTTGAATTTTATGTCAACACTGCATTGCTTGGTGGAGGAAAGCGCTCTCAGAGTGCTTCTTTAGCTGCTGAGGTTCTTCAAGTTTCTACCTCCCATGGTCTTTCTCACGTTCTTCTTCTTTCCCGAGATAGTTTTTTTATTGCGCAGTATCCCGTGTACTTCAATTTTTCCTCGGTTCATCTCGTGTCCTGTCTGTTTACTTTTTGAAAACACTACAGTGGAATCTGGTTAACAAGATACCTTTTGGTCTGCCTATATAAACCGATGCCTTCTGATCCGTAGTAAAACTTGTATTGTTTTCAATGAGGAAGACACAACACTACAGAGAATTATTTCCTGACGGTATTAAATGAAGAAGAATCCCTACGGTTGTACAACTTTGTCAAGTTGAGTTCACACTAGAGTCGTTTGATCACCATACGCAGTGCAAAAATATTCTAACATCTTGCCGTGTCCCCATAAACATAACTGTGTGCTTACAAAAATAAGTAACTGGAATCTTAACCGTAAAGCGACCTTATGGAGCAAGTATCCCTTGTAATATATCGGGTATCACTTTAATTTGCAATAAATTGGAACTCAGAAAGCTCTGCGCTGCCTCTTGTTTAAA
The DNA here is from genome assembly GCA_001587735.2 of Parhyale hawaiensis. Classification (NCBI taxonomy): domain Eukaryota; kingdom Metazoa; phylum Arthropoda; class Malacostraca; order Amphipoda; family Hyalidae; genus Parhyale; species Parhyale hawaiensis. The sequence continues at coordinate 11,614,818 of LQNS02278087.1, forward strand.
ATTAATACTATTTTACTAGCGGGACCCGTGGAAATTCCACGGTTGAATAAAGTCTGTACCTTCCAAAATGAACAGAGATAATCACAATGATTATATTGTAGGCCTATAAGCTAACTTGACGCGTATTCCACGATTAGTTAACGTTCTCACTTAGTGAAATGCAGCAATCCTAAGCTACGCTATCATTACTCATTTTAGCTTGACCTATCGCAGCTCTTCTGACCTAACCTAGTCCGTAAATAATGCCAAAGGGCCCCGCGGTCAAAAATGACAGCAGTAATTGTGTGATTAAGCTTTTCATTGCTCCGGTTCCTAGTATGGGTTTTGCTGTAAAATAGGTCTCATCTCTACAGGCCTGATCTTCCATTAATGAAATTCAAGTTGTGCAGGCATGAGTTTTGCAAAAGAAAAATATCCCCCTTGCAAGATAAGGCGCGAATATCAGCTTGGAATTGGACAAACGTTGAGCAGCAGTAACAAAACATAGGTCAGTCGAAAGAATTTACTGGAAATGCTTAGGGCTTTCTGTAACCTGCATTCCAATAGATTGTTGAACCTCAACCGTGGAATTTAGCTGAAATGTATATTCAATACAAAAAAAAAAAGCGTCAGCCCAGCGTGAAGTTTCAGTTGCATTTGAAAGATTCAGCTAACGTCTGACGAAACATGGGAACGTTTCTCCGTACCCATCCGATAATACTGCTATGGATGTAGCTGAAACCTGTTCAAGTTCCACAGAAGAGAAGCAATGTTCTTCAGTGATATCTCAGACTCGTATCATCGTAATTGCCCCTATCTACATAATACTGAAGGAACCTGTGCAATTTCAAGAGAAAAGACTCTTCAATAATGATGCCTTCGGAACAGCATCATGCATAGAAAGGTTGAAAAATGTTCCAAGTCAGGCAGTGAATCTTCTACCTAAGACCTGCCTAGAGGTAGCAGCTAAAATGAAAAATTGACTTCTTCTCCCGCAGTAGCAGCAGACTAGAGCGTCTGACTTCGACTCTTAAGGCCACAGGCTCGAACCTCGCTCCCAGCTAGACAAGATCATTGCACGCTTGATGTGATCGGTTTGCATACTGCTGTGGGTTTACTGACCAGCCCCAGCAATGGGGTGGGTTGAGGGGTCGCAGATATTGTCGTATGGAGTCTCCCGCCACGGCGCCGTATACTCTGGGGCCTGTTAGTCTATATCTGCAGCACAAACCAGTGCACGCGGGTTTCCCAGTTGGGGTACGGTCAAGTTGACTCTACCTTTATCCTGCGGCATATTCTAACTACATACCTGGCTGGCCCTGTTAAAAACGTCGAGCGGCATAAGCAAAGCGAACATAATATTTTGTTTAAAAATGAAAAGCGGTAGATAAGATACAAATGAGATGGTCTTCATTGCTTTGCTTTGAAAGTGACTGAAATTTTTCCAAGCAGCGCTAAAAAAGACATCTATAATTGAACTTCGTTCCAGCGAAAACCAGAGCTTCTTACAAGTTGAATTTCCCCCATCTTATATTGAAAAGCCTAACGTGCAGAGACACGGACGGATGGAGCCTCAAGCAGAATTATAATATAAATTAATTCCATTTAAATGCATTTAAAAGCTATCTGAAGTTGATCGATGGCTTTAATCGCTAATTGAAGTAACATTTCTTTAACTTCATTTCTTGATGAAATGAGGCTATTTTTTACGTAGATTTGGATAGATCCAAGCATTAAATAGTCACTCAACTTGTTCAAACTGCAATAAAAACCTCAAAGCAAGTTTTAGCAGACGTTAGGGCTTGATACTTTCTCTGCAGCTGGAATGGGCGAAGAAATTGGGAACTTGGCGTAATGCATGGGGCAAAATTGTTGCTATTGGTACACAGTTTGTTGTTTGAACTAATATTATAACACTTTGTTTAATCGCCGTAGCCGCAACTCAGGCGTTCCGACAGAGGAGTGCGTAGTATTCAAATACCACATAATTTGTTGCGTGGCCAACGTGCGCAACTACGGGCAGGAAACAAGGTGCAAACCATAGCAAGAGACACCCGAGTGGTCGGCCTCTTTAACGGCCCTCCACACGAGAGAGATGAGACAAGTACGGAGGACTAGGTACGCTATCTCGATCGACAGCCCACCTCGCGGATCAGAAAAGGAAATACAGAGAACCTACCTAACTTCACAATACTAATCTCATCAGCAGGAACTGCGGCTAAATGCAACATCTCCTGCGGAAAAGGTACTCGGGTTTGCTTCTGGGGTCGCAAGGCCCATATATATGTATATGTATTATCACAGAGATGCTTTTTTTTATTATTACATTGAGCTCAATAGGTACGTAATACATTTGATGCATGTAGTCTAAAGCGGATTTTTCCTACGTCTAAAACGAAGTAACTTTCTAAGTAAAAGGCACGTTTCGATTCAGTTCTCGTCAAATTACTAGTCTTGAGCAGATTACGCTTATCAGCAGCAGGCACCTTGAGTGGAGTAAACTATATTTGTGTCTTGGGAGACTCGAAATTTATAACTTATGGCAGAAAAATTTTTATCGGCATAGAGCCCCATGAAATAAGTCTATTTTTTTGTATTGTTTACTTGCTTATTAGGCTGCAGGCTTTATCGTTACCTACGTCGCTGGAGGGCCGGCAGGACGGTATGGATATCCCATAAGTGCCAGCACTGCTTCAGTTCTCCAATTACGTAACCGCCCTCTTTACAGGTACTGGACGTGCTCTCAGACTGCAGCTCAGCAACCGTGTCGGTGAAGTACGACAAACACGAAAGCATTGCGTACGGTGCGGACTGGTGCTGGAGTGAAGAATTCTCCGAGGTTTTGGTGGCGGCGTCATTTTATGACAAGGCGGTCTCCCTCTGGAAGATCTAACTCGACTTGCACCTAAGGCCGGTCTACACGTTAACCTTTTGAACACGTTCACTCAACCTGTCGCCTGAACTTTTCATCGTGCCGGAGAAACAGCAGAAAAGGGCCCCGTTTTTTGTTTTATTTTACGCCAGGTGCTCCAAATTTGACGACATACCCGAAACTTGCCTAGTGACTGTTCCCTGAGGAAACCGATTTGACTCCTAACATTAAAGAAAAACTATTGGTGAAATACACACAGTCATGTGTATGTACATCGACCCTACAAAACCTTCCGACGGTTGGATGCATGAAATTTTGAAAGCTAACGTATAGACCAGAATTAACACGTTCATTGCACATTGGGATTCCATCAGCAGTTTTCACTACACAAGCCGTTTTTACTCTATGAAAGCCAAGTGCACTTCACAAAAAAAAAAAAAAAAAAAAAAAAATCCAACAATCCTAATGCTAAAAGAAACGTAAGTTTTATTTGGTCCTCACAGGGTTGAATGCGCACCGTGTCAATGTAGGCCGTTGCACACAGTGCAACAAATTGTCCTAATTATCTGTAGTGGCTATCGGCTTGGTTGGATTCTCGTACAGCCCAGCATTTACAACGGTAAATTCAACTGGACAGATGTGGAATGACCACTATTTCTCTATAGTTTTTATACATTTAGTCTAGGAATGAATGCTGGACGGTCAGGCATTTTTTGAGTTCTTAGAGGCATGTTGCTCCCATATGGCGCAATCCAACATTAAGGATGCGTTCGAGGTTTGACTTGCCCGAAATTTGAGATTAGTGCGCTGGCTTTAATCCGTTGGATTCGAGTTTCTGGCATTGACCCTTAGTGGCTTACCTGCAAGACTTCAGGTAACACAATCTTGCTCCGTAAATGGAGTTTTCCGCCAGCTCCAACGTACTCGGGTTTTTTTCAATACCTGCAACACGATTCAAAAGGACGAAGCCTAAGTTCCTGTCTGCAGTTCCAGACAAGTATAGTCAGGTGCGTGTGACTTTGATCAACCTCGAGGACCCAATCGAAAGAGCACTCTGTGTAAATGATCGTACAACAATAATCTCCTAGCTGCACCCGTGGAATTCTACGGTTAGTGAAGGTTTTCACTTACCATATTTAACTCGAGATGGCACTCGTATCTTAACCCACCTCGTCTGAACTATCGTCCGCCGCTTAACCCAGTCTCCTATCCTAGTACTTTGATTCCATCACGCATTAGTTCTGTCAACAATGAATTCACACTTGTGGTGAAGACAGAGAAACACGACAGTATATCTTGCACTGTTCTTTTACGCATTTGCACTTTTTTCCTAAGCTCTGATTTCTACAATGTACAGATAATTTAGCCCTCCATATAAGGTTACAAGTGTGAAATATTTTGTCGGTGTATCCGATTTTTTTTCTATTTCGGAGCCCGTGGATATTAATCAGCAGCCCATCACTTTTCTGCTTTGTTTATCACGATAGCTGTATAATAAAAGAAAACCGGTTCGGTCAATTTCATCGCTCACAACAGAGTAATCGTGTTCTTTAGCCGTCATTCCATCTAATCTAATACTAAGAATGACCGTCGTGTGTTTATAAATCTATATATTTATATGTTCGGTGTCACGCTCCTAACGAAATAGATAGGCGGAATTTAGCCCAGGTTGGAGGCTCTAGTTGTCCTCTCAAGCTCCATTGACAGTGATAGGCAGAAAATAGGCCGGGTTGCAGAAGATGGCAAACTTATCTTAAGCAGGGACAGTTGAAATTCCAACAATGAAGACATCGCAGGCTTAGTCTGATTTGTACGAGTATTNGCCAGTTGTCGTATGCACCAATCACATATCAGTAAAGAGTCTCTTATGGCTGCAGCCAGTCGAGTAAGCACCAATCGCATATCAGTAACTCGATTCGTCTGCTGCTACCCCGTCTTTTCCACCAATCAGCGTCTCACAGCTATAAGAAATCTTGTTGACTCGCTGGCAAGTCTGTAACTGGGCCACAAGGCTCCCTCCTTCTCTAATGAAGCTCCTTGGTACAGGCGTATTAATATATAGACTAGCTGGACCCGTGAAACTTTCACGGATTTGCAACTCATTCAGACTGACCCGTGAAACGTTCATATTTTAGCACTTATTCAACTTATTCTTCAACTCAAGGACTCTATGTGTGATACAGTAAGTCCATCCTCTTGGTTGATAATAATATCCATAATTCCCTGCTGTGGAGTAGCCACAGCTATTTCATCTGAGACGTGTAACTAACTTTCTGGATGCGGCGTCACGAGTTCAATAGATAAGTTTACTTTCACTGCATCGTTCCAGTTAGAACCATGAATTCTGATTACTTGAGCGATAGGTACAGATAGTCCGATTTTGAAATTCTGCGGAATTCGAATCATATTATTAATGTTCTAGGATATCTTATGGGTACTTAGCAAATATTTATCACAGCAGGAAATGGACTCAACCATGGGAAACTAACAGCAGCATTATAATGTATACGATTGAAATTCAGAAACCTGTCCCCGGCATCAAATTTCCATTTACTTCAGAACTCCATACTTAGATTTCTTGCTTGTGATACCTAACTTCAGGAAACTTTGGATAATGCCACAATAAAAAATCTCAAATGTTTATGCAAAACTAGTACAGCAAAGGACAACAAAGTCATTTTCGCAGTACCCAAGGCTACCTCATTCACACAATAATTGTACTACAAAACATATACACATACCTGAACTTATATCACTACTGTTATTAGAACATACATGGTTCATAGCCACTCAGTCTTCGGTTTAACTGTTATAACTACGGGGTAGGTACAGTGGTAGCAGTAGTATGTCAAAATGATAACTCGCGTCGTACCCCACAAGGCACCCGACTGACCAACACTGGAGTAGTAGTAGTTTTTACTTGCGCGACCAATCACAATGGCTATCGTGGAGCATTGGCATGGACTGCAGAGGCCGCATCAGAAGAGGTACTCATCATTGTCCAGTACTACGGAGTAAGTTTGTTTACATCAACTGGTTTTAATTTCTAAAGCCCCCGGATCTGTCTCAGAGCTCAGCGTCGAGAGGGCAGCGCCCAGGGGTTTCAGTTGCCCTCTAAAAAAGAGCAGACAGAGAACAGCTCCAGCGCTACAGCGCGTAACGTTAACCCGCCGACGTGCAATTAAATTCAGTTTTTCACAAGAATAAAGCAATTAACTCATTTCCTCTGCATGCAGGACGTACGCAGTTATTATTCGTTCAAAATCCACGAGACAAGTATTTATGCAGATATGGGTTTAAAATATCTAAACTGAGGTAATCTGTAGTTATGGGCCAAGTTAACATGCTTTTAACCAGGTCGAGCTACTTCGTTTCCAAGGCTTTTTCCTCCCGTAGAAATGAAATAGGCCACCGATTAATTAGAGTACCACAGCCTGGTTAAAATTGGGTTAACGGAACAGCACCGTTTTCGCCTTATGGTCTGTGACCCCACATAAAACTCGAGAATACACATAGGAATAACAATGCACAAAACGTCTTGCAGGGTCACCACTGTTTAACGCTTGCTATGTCTATAGCAAGGCTGCTGAACCAGGGCTATCCATATCCTTTGAGGGCATGGGTAAGTAAGAAGTTTTGCTAGCGCAGCCATTCTTAACAGCATCGCGCCGAAGGTCAAATATTTTATCTCTGCATTTTTACCGGAAAGTCGTGAGTGACGGCGAACTCACACATGTGCGTTCTGTGTCTCAAATTTATAAAGCACGCGCATCTCCAACCCTACACGCCTAGGCTGAATGAATTCACTCAGCCGTGCGACACCGAGCAAGAAACGAAAAAAGAAGACAAAAGAAAGAAACGCCCGTGCGGCTGGTCCCTTCCATGGCCCTCCGCAGGGGGGAAGGTAGGAGTCCCGAGGGAAAAGGTCGGCCACCTCGCGGAACAAAATGGGACAGATTATTATTGTATTGTGGGTTTTCCCGCAGTATTAGATACAGACTATATAACAGCGATCCAATTTTGTATGATAAGAGTTTAGACGTTGAATCGAGCTCAAATGAGTTCTATCAGAACAATCTTGGCCAGGTGCGCCATGTCTGGCAGGAAAAAAGGCGCAAGCATCTCTCAACTCCACACGGCTCGTTCGAACGCAATCGTTTAGCAGTGCGGCGCAGAGAAGGAAACGAAAAGAGAAGAAGACAGAAGAAAGCAAACACTCGTGTGGGGGGGTCCCTCCCATGGCCCCCCACACGGGAGCAGATAGGACCACGCTCAACACCATTCAGCGGCCCACCTCGCGGAACAGAAGGGAAAATATTGAGAACCTACCGAACTCTACACAACTAACCCTCTCAGCAGGAACTGCGGCCAGATGCTACATCCCCTGCGGAGAAGGCACTCGGGACCCTTGGGTGCGTGATGTCCAAACATGTTGTGGCAGGGAAAGAGCCCGCCAGAATATGCCCGAGGGCGAATGGGAAAGATAGAGAACTTACCTAACCTTCTCAGCAAGAACTGCGGCTAGTTGCAGTATCCCCTGCAGAGAAGGAACTAGGGACCCTTGGGTTCGTGAGGCCCAAATATATAGTGGCAAGGGGAAAGAGCCCGCCAAAATATACCCCCGAGGGCTGGAGGAATGGGAATCAAACTTCAGGAGTACGGGACTCCATTCACCAGCCACTGGTATTAACGAATTTGTTACAAGTTTGGAAGTCATGCTGACAGCTAAGAATGGCGATTATTTCAAATGAAATGAAAGGGGATGTGGGACTATGTTAAGCAATCCACTTCAAGTCTATTGCATTATTATATTCAGAAAGTTAAAGTCTCCGTATCCACAACAAAGGCGATTATCACAGAGAAAGAAAAAAAGAAAGGACATGTAGTATGACGATAGATACGTGGAACCCATGCACGAAGGTGTTCCCACACAAGCTCAACGCGCATGGGAACAGCCAGTCGAGAAAGAAGAGGAAGAACAGATGGAAGAAAGATCAGTATAAGATGGGAAGGAAGCAAAACAGGCAGAAAAGACGGACGTCCCGAAGGCGTAGCTAATGGCTAAAGTAACCTACAGGGTAACCCTGGTGCGCTGCTCCCCATAACATAGGATGAGCGAATTAAGTCTAGTAGATTTGATCGCAAGGAACAACATTCCTAGTCGGGAGGATGGTCTGCTTCGAAAGAACACCATCCGTATTGCTGCAGTGAGCAGCACTCTCCAGCAGACGTTCCCTATACCAACACTACGGCGAAAGAATGCTGCAATACCAAATACATTAACTTGATCCTAGGCACAATCAAGAGAGATGTCGCATGTGCACCGTTAACGCTCAACACGTCTGCTGAAAAACGCTATTGTAGGAGCAACACGAATAACCTATGTGGTCACGTGCTCGAGAAGGGTATGTAGTGATACCATAGTCAAACCGGCGCAAGGAGTCCGATGGGCGGGCTAAGAAAAAACGCAAAGCAACTGGGCCAAATCTCACTTAAGCGCGTGGTATACCTTGTCTCAATCGATAAAATTATATTTATATTCGAATACTCAAAAGTGCTTTAGTCAACATATTAGATTTGGCACTGCTACGTTCAATTCAGCCCCGCCCCTAAAGGACTGCTTACGTTGGTTTGACTATAGTAGGATTACTAACTAAGCAATGTCAAGTCACGACTTTCCGAATTCTCTGTGATTTATTTGGGCTGTTCGCCCGGAAGGTCTCAAGTTTCATGTGACGAGTTCTATCGGTCTCAAGTGGCCAGTGCGTTACTACTGGCAGGAAATGAGGAGTGGAGGTTTTACTAGCGCTTCGGTGGCACAATGCCCATATCGCGCAGAACTATTCCTGTGGTTATCCACAGGCTCGTGCGCCGCCATGGCGCGAAGTATGTCTCATTTTACATTAATAGGAAGTATTAAGGAAATGAGGAGTCGATAGGCGAAGTATAGAGAGATTGCCAAGAAGGTTCACTAGCGCAGCGATTCGAAGCCGCATCGCGCCGAAGGTCAAACATTTTGTCTCAGCATCTCTGGCGGAAGGTCCTCAGTAACGGCGAATTCACATAAGCGAGTTCTGGGTCTTAAGTTTTGTCAAGTGCATCCCTTCTGACACGAAATAAGGCGAGCGCATCTCTAGCCCTACACGGCTCGGCCGGACGAATTTGCGCAGTCACACGGCACAGGGCAAGAAACGAAATGAGAAGAAGAAAGAAACTCCATGCGGACGGCTCCTTCCGTGGCCCTTCGCACGGGATAAGGTAGCAGTCTCGCGGAATAGGTCTGCCACCTCGATCAACGGCTCACCTCGCGGAACAAAAGGGGGAAATATAGAGAACCTACCTAACTTCACAAAACTAACCACACCAGCAGCAATTGCAGCCAGCTGCAACATCCGTGGAAAAGGCACTCGGGTTTGCCCCTGGGTTCGTGGGGCCCATATATATTCCGACAGGTAAAGGGCCCACCAGAATATACCCGAGGGCGGGGAAGTAATGTATAAATGTAGTAGTAGTAGTAGTAGAAGTTTTACTAGCGCATCACTGACAAAATGTCAATATTGTTTAACTATTCCTGTGGTTTAATACAAGCCCGGGCGCCACTAGGGCGCGTTCTAACCTGTCAACGATTTTTGTCTCTGCTTTTTTGCCTTGAGATCTCAGAGAGGTCAGTGCGCTACTGACAGGAAAGAGGCGCAAGTTAAGAATCTCCAACCCTCCGGAGCACGGCTGAACGCTTTCGCTCAGCTACGCCGCACAGGAGATGAACACGAAATACAAGAAAGTAGAACTCTAGTCAAACTGCAAACTGCGTGATTTGGGTTGTACTACCTGTCCGTGGAGTTTTAATAATAATTAAGGTCGGTCACCAATCGACAGCCCACCTCCCGAAACAGAAGGGGAAGTATTGAGAGCCTACCTACTTTTAAAAAACTAACCTCGTCAGCAGGGACTGCGACAAGCTGCAACATCTCCAGCGGAAAAGGCACTAGGGACCCTTTGGTGTGTGAGGCCCAAATATATTGTGACAGGGAAAGGGCCCGCCCTGAGGCAAGTAATGTATGAAGGACCTACCTAACTAGACAAACGAACCTCGTCAGCAGAAACTCGGAAAAGGGGTAAATAACTGAATTATTTCAGAACTGCAACTATCATTCACTTACATATTCTCAGCCACAGGTCACTTGTGGTCACTTACCGACAAAGGAATAGTTGATGTGCAATCACGTCGCATATATTTTCTCACAGGGAATTTCTACCAATAAATTGAGACAATAATATGTTTATGAAGAAGAGTCGTTAGCTTGGAGTTCACTTTTACATGGGCACATTTATGAAGCTAGAGGAACGGGCTAACAATAATAGAATACAAGCAACCTCTCCATGCACCTTGCAGGACAGCTTCCATTGAGAAGCTTTGTTTTGCAAGTAAGTGTGTAGGGTAAAAACGTAAGGCCTTCATCTATAGAAACTAAAAATATGTCGGTCACAGTAATTATAAACATGGTTACCTTATATATTAAAGACTAAAACAACACGGAAGAACGGCAATAATGTAGTTGCTATTACTTAGATCCGACGAGTCAATAGTTTAAAACCATCAAATTACACAAGTAATAATTACGAGTAATTGCAGTGAAACACAAAACAGCGCATATCCAGACGTGCAACACAAACCTGAAGTTGCAGGGCAAACTACGAGATAACGGCAGTGAGGTGACTAACTCTTTGTTTGAGGCTACGAGGCACGGAGATAGTGAAGAGACAAGCCCCGCAAGATGCGAGGAACATTGACAGTGTAGAGACCAAAAATTCTTCAACGTGCTACGCACAGGGAATGTGAAGAGAAGAAATATCCGACCGGAAATGCTAAGTACAACGAAAGTGGGGAGATATGATATATCGTTCAAAGTGAAGTGAAAAAAAAAAAAAAACCACTGTGAGGGGGTAAGTTAGCACAGCGGACTTTAAAGCCCAAAATAGGGAAAAAAAGAAAGCTTTAATGGTATAAATGCAATGAAGGAAAATAGCTACCAGTCGGCCTAAGATTAGAGATACCGTAGCAACTAGGAAGGTAGTCACAAGTTGTACCATGTCCACTGACTCTTTCGAACAAGTGCTTAAGAATCAAAACATCAAATTACGACCAAATCGATCACTAACAAACTGCCCGACGATTAGAAACATTGGATGAGTTAGGTGGAAGTTGAATTTATAGTTAGGGTGGCAACTCATTAACAAGGCATGGATGGTCTGTTAGTGTTACGCAAACGCTGGTCTACAATATTACGCTATAATATACACTATTTACAAAACACATAAGAAACGCTTCAAAGACTGGAAAAATAAATAGCAACATTAGTAGGATATTCTCAAGTCTCCTTTCCGTACTACTATCTAAAAACTCCTAGCAGTTCTAAAACTAAAGTCACACCCACACCATAACCCGTCTTTGCTCATTCCCTCTATAGTGATATGTATGAAAACTCGCTTCAAATTCTGCCATGGAGGTCAGTGCGAGGAAACACCTATCATTACAGCGTTGTTCTTGCCCAGCACGCAAAAGCTACTCAGACAATGCGTTATGCTGATTCAGAGCTTGTTTGTCAAATTCATGGTCACCTTCACAGCACCCTTGCCGCTTCTGCTCACGTTCCAGACAAGTGTACCGGGGTATATAATTTTTTTTTCTAGTTCCCGGTTGCCCAAGCAGAGGACTTGGGGTACCTAGTTAAATAATGATATCTTACGCTTTGGACATTGTCCATCTCGTACTATACACGCAGCATATTCAAACAATGTCGAAATAGTAGCAAATTAGCTGTAAACTTCAGCTAACATTATGATCCAAGTCTCCGACGAGACAACATTTTCTTCGTTTCTAAGAGGCAGGGGACTAAGTGGTCAGCACGAGCTGACGACCAATTACACGAAAGCCAACAAATCACAAGTCATATCATACTGTCGTCACCAAATTGCCTCCCAAATGAAATCAAATAAAGCGACATGGGTTGTCTATCGGAAGCGTACAAGCTATGGGGAACAAAAGAAGAATATCTGTACTCGTACTGTTGTACCAATCTGCTCAGCAGTTGAAAACTGATCACCCATCAATTGCCCAGGTAAATAACGACGAAAATAGCCTGGGTAATCGGACAGCGAAATTGGGGAAGCCTAGCAAAGCACAACCCGAGACAATTTGTAGCAGAAGAGCAGTAGACAATTTATAGGAGACAAATGGTCATTACGCAACTATCGAAATGCTGGCGGCAAGCGCGCTTAGGTAGCCAAGTTTGAAAGGAACCCTTAAAGACAGCCTGAATCAAGAATCATATAAAAAAAAAAAATTACATACATATCGAACGCTTCCAGGTGCAAAAAGTTCATAACTCGATAACTAACAGCACGAATGCAGTAATCCTTCTTATAAAAATCGCATTTTTTTCTTCAGCAGTCAAATTTAATACGGATACAGTGTTTTCAGTTTCATCCTTCAACTACTGAAGAACATGGTCAGTTACCCATAGCAGGATATAATGCAATACTAACCACCGTCTAAGGCCTTTCGTAAAAACCAACACAGTGCATTAGCAGAATGTCTTCACTAGTTACCAGAAAAACCTGCTCAATGAGTAAAATGTAATGATAGCACTATTTGAGTTTGCACTTTCTGATAGTTAATAATCAAAGCAGCTAAAATCCTTTGTTAAGAACTAAAGCACTGCTTAATCGAACCAACACTACATCTCATTTGTTAATAGAAAAACATGCTCAATGAATATAACGCAATGGTGGTACCGATTACGTTATGGGCAAGTGCACGCGCAGTAATTACGAAGGGCAGGTCCTAGTGTACAACGACAGCCCAGTTCAGCAACACAGTTGTCTCAAAATAAAAATTAGTCAATTATAAGTCCAGCGTTTCGGGCACAGGAATCTTGGCAACCTCGTAGAATACTCTGTAACAAAATAAAAGAGAAAATTGGTCAAAGGAGCTAGGCCATAACAGGGGAGCATTAGTTACAGGGACATACGAATCTTGGCAACATCGTAGTAAACTCTCAGATATAGAGAACAGAATTAGAGTTTTAGATAAGTAAACAGCAATGGGGAGTTCACACAGATCACCGCTTATCCGACGAGAAAAAAAAACACAGACTAAAGACCGCTAGCAACACTATGAAAAGGGAATTTAACGAATGCGGCACGGATTGAAGGATGTCCCGCAGGCCTGGTGGAGGCAAAGGTCAACCATGGTCCCTTCCCCATTGAAAAAGCGGTTCAGCATACTATAGCGTGAGTTAATTTACTGCTATGGACCTCCGGCACCTGATGCTAGGCTGCAGAAGTTCATCTCATGGCTAAAAACAATTGAAAACAATACTCTACTTACTCATGGGAATATTTGTTACGAACAGTCTTGAGTTGCTCTTTCGGCGGTCTGGTAAGCATCGAGTGTAGTACTTGGGCGAGA
>LQNS02278087.1:11685866-11705424 GCA_001587735.2 Parhyale hawaiensis
TCTCTTATGGCTGCAGCCAGTCACTTAAGCACCAATCGCATATCAGCAACTCGGTTCGTCTGCTGCTCCCCCGTGAAACTCAGTGCTCCCCCGTCTTTTCCACCAATGATCGTCTCAGCCATAAGAGATCTGGTTGACTCTCTGGCAAGTCTGTAACTGGGCCCCAAAGCTCCCTCCTTCTCTATTGAAGCTCCTTGCTCGTCCTAGCAACCAGTTGGGCCAGGAAGCAAAGAGCGTAACGGGAGGACTCACGAAAAATTAGCACTGAAAATTGACGTCATCATCAACGAATCTATGGCTGAGCAGCCAAGGAGTATTTTAACTAATTTATCCAGAAAAATCGTCTTAAATTGCGAAATTCATCTCTATCGTATATATAAATTAAGATAACATATACTAATTTAGCAATTACCTGTAGAAAATTGCAGTGCATACTGGTGGAAACTTTCACAGCACTAGCACCGAATTTGTTCCTTTTCGGTGACATGATTTAACATCTTTTTCTTGATTGAAGCGTTATTTACACTTCATATTCAGTTCACAGTGCTCTTCACAGAACGTATTTTTTCCTTACCAGCAAATATAAGCACCGTTATAGCCAGTTCTGTACGCAAGAGAAACAACAGTAACAGTTAGCATTTTGCTCGAACTTCCTATACTTGGCGACAACATTTTACGATATTTTGCAGCTCAAGTAGCTGGCCAGTCATGAGCGGGAGATTGAATGAAATAAATCTAAAAAATACGGTGCTATGTTCAAGAAAACAACCTGCGAAAGCTAAGCTGGAGGTCCCACACTCAAATACTTCGACCCGTCGATGTGATGTAAATTTGCTACGTACGGTCACGGCTTCGTTTTATTTTAGTACTATTGAGTCCTCCCGTTGTATTCTTTGCTTCCTGAGTTGGGCGTAGAAATGCATATGTGCCCGAGCCACTAGAAACAATTATTCTTTTGGAAAAAGTTTTTTATAACGTTGGAAGCCAGGACGTCAGCTATGACGGCAGACACTTTTACTGCCGGTGAAAAATTAACATCGGCAAAGCCAACGTTACTGTGTTTTGTTCATGACGACTCAAGCGATGGAAGATTAGCTTACGTCGACCTTGGCGTCCCAATCGCTCACACCTGATGTCTTTGATTCATTGATCCGGCTGTATGAAGGCCGTCGCCACTAATTCAGCAGTCGAGCGATAATGTCAAATAAGAAGGGTACCCTAGTCATCAAATAAAATGTGTACACTAGTCATCCTAGTCATCAAAAAGATGGATATTCTAGTTGTTAAGTAAAATGGGTACCCTAGTTGTCAAATTAAATGTGCATACTAGTCATTCTAGTCATCAAAAAGATGAATAATCTGGTCGTCAAATAAGATGGGTACACTAGTCGTACAATAAAATGGGTACGCTAGTCGTGAAATAAGACAGACATTAGAGTTATGTATAGTTAGCTCTATGAACTTCTTTTCAAAAATGAAAGTCCTGCATCATGACTGGATGAACTTTTTCGTCTAACTGTAGAAACCAAACTCCATCTTTAACTCTCTTTTAAAAAGTCTCCTAGGAACAAAAAGTATTAAATGCACTTTGCAGTCAATGATATGAAAAGCGAAACCTTGCTAAGTTATCATCAATTAAGTGCTGATTGGTCAGGGTGGAGAGTCTCCACCCTGAGCAATGTCATGTGTTATATTTTAAAATTTTGATTTCAATGCTTCATGGTTGTTTATCAGATTGCATACAAAAAACACTCAATGTTTGATAACTTAACATGATTGTGCATTTCATATCATTGGCTGTAATGTATATTTAATGCTTTATTGTTCCGGGGGACTTTTCTAAAAATGTTCAAAATGGAGCTTGGTTTCTATTATTATTCCAAAAGTTCATCCATTTTGATGAAGGAATTTGATTTTAGAAAAAAGTATAAAAAGTTACAACCCTAAAAGGCATACCGGTCTTCAGATAAGATGTGTTATGGGAAATGGCTGAAGATTTCAACACAGCCCCACTCTACACAGAATACAGCTTGCGAATTCTCCTATACGAAAAACTTCGTCTTTCAATATAAGGGATACTGCGCGCAAAAACTACACAACCGATCTTTGACTTACGCGACGTCATCTTATAAATACATGAACTTGTACTGGTACAGTGCACAAAGTTATAAAGTTGTTTATGGTTAACTAACGTACTACGCAACATTTTTTTATTTCAACGCCATCCATTATATTGTCAGTAACACCAGTGTCAGTTCATCGTGTCAAGTCAGTTTTCCCTACAAATAAACCGTCAAAACGCAATCTTGCATATAATCGGTTGGGAACTAAGTTCTTGCTGGATTTTTTTAAACTTTTTGGAATGTAAAACCCGGGCCACTCGGTATTTCTTTATTCTACGTTTTCACTTCACGACATTCGAATGCTTTGTTGTGCCAGTATAAGCACAACTGTCTGACTACCTAAAGATTGCCCAATATGGTAGTCACCACGTCAACTGGCTTAGCTCTGTGACACGAGTAAAATTTCGTGTATATTCGAAAACTACAAATGAACAGCGAATCAGAAAGCAGTGCAATGCCTTTGTAATTAACTAGACCCAGCAACAAATTCGAACACTATGGTGTGAAAACTAAAAAAAAAATACTTGCAGCCACTTCTACACATTCTTTCGGCAAGTAGTTTTTGAGTTGAAGTGTTTACTTTCGACGAGTTATTTACGTAATTGCATGCCCTCTCCCCCCCCCCATGTGCGTAATACGAATGGCAGCGTATACCGCGACTTTTTATCAGACCTCGTTGTGACTTGTGAGCTAACCCCAAATAAGTTTTCTACAACACTGACACCTCAAGGCCCTTTCACACACCAGTGATTTCCCTTTACTTCTGTTCACTGACCAACTACGGTGTTGCGTCCATTTCAAGAGCAACAAAAAAGTGCACAGCTTCCGGAGGTCTATAGTAAAGCCAGAGTAAGCAGTCCTTTAGGGGCGGGGCTGAATTGAACGCAGCAGTGCCAACTCTAATCTATTAACTATTGCACTGAGTATTCGAATATAAATATAATTTTATCACTTGAGACAAGTTATACCACGCGCGTAATTAGATGTGACAAAGTTGCTTTGCGTTTTTAGCCACGCCCATCGGACTCCTTATGCTTGTTAGACTATAATTCACTCCAGATTCAAAGAGATATACAAAACTTTACAAGTGACTCTCATTATGGCAGCTGAAGCTACGATCGACTAACATTTTACGAAGTCAGCAAGTCTTTTAGTATAGGCATGCAGTTTTGTGTTCACCAGGATATAACAAAACTTCCAGACTTTGAGTGATACGTTTTGGGACAAAAAAGCTGTCATGTGACCACGCCTTAACCCTTTGAGGGCCAGGTTTCCGTTTCTTTCAGATTTTTGGAGATACTCTCAAAGTGTAGTCCTCCGACTACCGTCTCATAGTCGCGGCGCTCCTAGGTCCAAAAATCACTGGTCCCTTCTTTATTTAGAAACCTAATTTTTGGGAAACGGGACTCGTGAAGCTCAGTGTTCCTTAAAAGGTTAACTACTCATTGTTCTTAACGCGTCTGCTATTTCAGTAGAATCACCACGTAGATATTCCATCCATTCACCAGTGAATGTACTTACTTCTGACCCTGTTTCTCCAGCACCTGTCACCACCACCCTGACCACAGCAGCACCGGCACACACGCTCTTATCTTCAAGTTTTCCAGGACAGAAAAACAAACGCGTACTTTACAAAAGGCATGAAATTTTCCTCTTGCCGGCGGTCACAATTAATGATCATGGAACGAGTTCAGCCTGCTGCTCGGCAACTGTTTCGTTTTTTTTTTTTCCTGGACAGCAGGAAAATATGCTGATGACAACCCTGGATAGGGGTGTCTGGCCTGGTGGTGGGAGGGTGGGGGGGAGTGGGTTGTGAATGCACGAAAATATCGCCACGGGATACAATTTGATTATAACGGACATGGTGGTTGGAAGTCAGCGAGTGGATCAAATTCTTCAAAAGTTTAATTACAACAGAAAGGCTACCATAAAGTTAAGATAAGCCAATAAACTTATTAAATTATTATTATAAGCATTCATACGCAACTACAAGGCTACATGATGGACAGTGATGGAACACAGCAACCCAGTTGAGTTAATTTTCTGCTTCCTTTTCGCCTTGAAACGCTAAGTAGAGGCTGAAAAATAAATTTAGAGGATTTCTTGCAAAAAATGAAAATGACAGCACATCCAAACCGTAATAGAACAAAGCACGTTTTAGAGACTTGCGCAATCAACTGAATTTTTTTATAAAAGTTTTCCAGCTTACGCTAATCCTACACGACGAGAGATGGGAGTGAAATCGAGAGAAAACAAATTTTAAGATATCTTGGGGTGAGAATACAAGATAATGCCACTTCTGAAGATCATGTGGCTCGAGTTGTTACCGTAGGCAAGAAGTGGAGCAGATGGGTGCTTCGAACTTTCTCTTCACGAGAGGCAGACACAATACTCACCTTATGGATACAACTAATACTGCCGAAGATTGAATACTGTTCACCTCTTCGGATGCCAAGCAAACGGAAAGACTTAGAGCGCCTCGAGGCTATCCAGGGATCGTTCACTTCCAAAATCCGAGGCATGAAAGATTTAATCTATCACGAAAAACTGGCTCAACTTCAAATGTACTCAATTCAAAAGAGATTCGAGCACTTTACGATCATATTCATTTGGAAAATTCTAGAAGGAATTACTGTCAATATCAATGGGCGAGTCCAGGCCAGACACTCAAACCGTATTGGTCGCACTTGTGAGGTGCGCATTCCGGTCAGAACTGGTGGTGATGCGATAGCCACAAAGTATTCTAATAGTTTCGTAGTCCGAGGGGCGAGATTATTCAACAAAATGCATCGTCACATTCGAAATGTCACCGGTACAGAGACTGCAAAATTTAAACACTTACTGGACGCATGCTTACTGAAAGTGCTAGATAAACCTGCTGTAAGCGGCTACGTGAACTGTGGGGATAACTCGCTGTTAGCCACCCCGCTGGTCACGGACTGCAGCATCACCTCTGCACAAGATGGGCAGCGTGAGTAACGTCGCCTGGATCTCGTCCGAAGTATCATCAAAGGTATCAAAGGGGAATATAAGAGTGTGTTTGTTGTTAGGTTAGAGGTAAGCATGATTCCAGTGATGCAAAAGCTACTTGGTTTAGTGTAAGAAACCCAAACGTTGTTTTGATACAGTTTCATTTTATATTCGGCAATCACACAGTTAAATAATTTTGACCGATAAATGCACATCTTATAATATCAAAAGGAGAATTTCTGCTGGAAAGACACAATTCTTGTCCAAAACTGCAGGCATCAGAACTGTGGAGTTCAAGTTCGCTGGCAATTTGGGAGACCAGGCATCGGTGTTGGAGTTGGTGTCAGTCTTTGTTCATCCGATTCCCAGCCCTGGTAGGCTATACGCCCACTATGCGCTACATAATGTAGCTCACTGGCGAGCAAAAGATGCCAGTGATTCTTTTAGCAGGCTATCGGGTAGGACTGTAGTCGTACAATAAACAAACAGCTTATTGACCAGGATTTTTTTGAGCAAGTAACAAGCGCAAGCAAAAAAAAAAAGAATTCTATGTTAGACATATTCGAAGGCTTAGGACACCATCAAGAATTATTACCACTGGTTAATATTATTGAAGTATTTACAGTACTCTGTCTTAGTTTAACCATACAAAGTGCCACCCGTAGAAGTGAGTGTTTTGCAAGTAATGTTGTAATGTTAAGGTGGGGTTCACGCTTTGCGCCATTTGTCCGACACAAGTCCACAGAACTTTGCACTGAACAACAAGAATTCATGATAATGTCAAATAAAATAATTGAAATGTCTCTACTTGAAACTTTTTCCTTGGACATCAAGAGTGCTACTTCTGTCAAATCTAAAAAACGAAACGAGGATATGCAAGTAATTGACTTATATTTCCCAACAAGATGTGTAGAAGAATATCAAATTTTGCGGCAAAATACAAGATATCCTAGAAAAATTATCTAGTAGGCCAAGTGGGTAGTCTCCGTTGTTCTACTTCAGGTGTGCAGTAGAGCGGGTAGCCATAAAAATTTTATCGTCTACAGTTCTGTTGGAGGAAAAAATATATACGCTAGAGGGATATCTCTTCTGCATGCTCGGCCGAGTGATTGAGAATGTAGCCTGTCTTCCCGAGTAGTACAGAAATTTTCTTAAAGAAATATAGAATTTAGAAGAGCAAAACATGCAAAATTGTAGAAAAATTATTAGGCACTCTACCATGAGCTACATTGGGACATGAACCACATCATGCTTGACGGCTCTTAGGAATCGAGCTTTTTCCTAATAGTCCTAATGCCTATTAATTACTTCCCCAAGGAGTTATGTTTCTGTTGACTTGGTCTGTTATTACCTCCGCCAAGAAAGTTATGTTTTCGTTGAGCACCTCTGCATTTTTGTCTGTTTGTCTGTCTTTCAGTTATCAACATGACTCGAAAAGTTATTGGCGGACTTTTATGATATCTACAGGGCATGTTAGATAGGTTAGGTAGATCAGTTGATGAACTTTTTTGTGAAGATCCGTCCGAATGTTTTCTTTTTTTTTTGTATTTCGGTTTATCACCCTATATTTTATTAATAATATTTGGGTAGGAGCTTTAGAACCGGTAATCCGCTTGCAAGGCCATCACATTCATCAATACGCAATCATGCTGAATAGTGCGACACTCCAATTCTCCAGCAAAACTTTTCAATCATAGGCTCTGCTAATTCATCTACCGTTCTTAGAATTCTTGAATCATTGTATATTAGCAAAGAAAAACCCGACCTAAATGAAATGCTATAGTCATATCCGCTGAAAATAGCCCCGTAATAGTGTAACCTAGCTTGTAAACAATTATTTTTTTCTTTAATTTTTTGAAGTTCACCATTTGTTACAATAGGGTTATTATGAAATTTCTTATATTTCAGATTGTTGATCATGGCTTATATGGTCGAAACGTCCATATTTTAAATAGACATGTCTTTTAGATCGAACGTCTTCGCTTTAACCCTGGGCTTAGAATATCGTAAATAGTAATGGACGGAGCTTCATAAATTTTGCAAGAATTATTGGGAATATTACGAAAAGCAACTGACCCATTTGTTTGGATGTTTCTTGATATGTTTGCCAGAACAATTTAAAACTGAAAAAATTTCGGACGGATCTTCAAAATAATTACAGTAACTGTTATTGATCTCAAGAGGCACAAATGACTGTATTTTGGAAATGATGAAAAGGAAATCTATAGTTTCCGGGCCAATTTGAATTTTTGTTCAACATTGCCTGTCTGATGGATGTATTGGCTCTCAGAGTGCCCCAGTTTAATCTGTGATACAATTTTTTCTGAAAACCTAAGTCCTTCAAACAAAATGAGTACATCATACTGACATAAGGAATCTTTTTATGAAAAAGAATCACCAATTTATAAAATGGGCATCAGTAGGGATGATAATTCAAAATGCTTAAAATTTCAAAAATTATCCAAAGCTCATTGAAACTTCAAAAAATTTAGAAAATTATATAAAAAAAAACACGCACGTACGTAACTCACGTTATGTACCGTAATTCCAAACTGAGTTAATTCACCTCCATTCAAAACAGTGGGGGTCAGAGAACAGGGCGGTGGCCAGTGCATTCCAGTGGAAGATCATCTTTAGGAGGTCTTTATTTAAAAAGCTAGACACGTTTGTTCATTATAGCTATAAAAATATTAAGAAATTATCTATTTCTCTGTGCATAGACACGCAAATATTTCTCGTGTCTATATGATTTAATACTTTTTGCCAGATATACAGTCGCCGACTTGACCCGGGCATTATGCAACTTTACCAATTTTTAATACAGAATATTTTTTCGTCAATAACCACTTACTCTGCTTTAAATGCTGCTTTAAGTTCATTCCTTTATCAAATTCCCGAGGAAATTATTTTGATTCATGGAGACAGATGGATGTCTTCCAACTTATGGAAATCACTTAACTGTAGAATATTGAGTTCGTTCTGTGATATGTATGTTCTTGTTTCACTGTAGCTGGGAGACTTTCACCAGAACGGATCATCAGTCGCCAATGATAATCAATTTTCTGCTCAAGATATGCTACATAAAAACTCAAAGAAAACAATTTATAAGAATAGCGGAAATTTATACCAAAAACATTGTACATAGTCCAGGCAACATATCTTTATTATGTGCTGTAATTTTGAGTTAATTTGGCAGATTAACTGCAAAATTTTCATATGGCAGCAAATTCACTATTTTCGAAAGCAAAGCTACAAGCAAACTTGATTTTGTGATGTGAAAAGAGGAGGATATTCAGTTTTTCATCGTCTTACTATTTGAGCACAATTTAGGTAATTCATTTAGTCTCAGATAAGCTAACTTATCTAACGAGGCTAACAAGGGAAGACACGAAAAACATAAATACGTCATGCTTAAAAGAAAGACTTTTGCCGAGCAAGGAAGTTTCTGTCCAAGTTTCGCCACATGAAGGTAGTTGCAGTGTTTCAGGGATACACTTTTTTATTTCAATGTAGCCTGAATAGAGAAGTAGATGAACATCTTATCCACAGCAAGGAACTTCGAACAGGTTAATAAAGTCATGAAAGTTGACCATTCAGAGCTTGATCTGATCTTTCCTTGCTTTAAGCAGTTCACTGCATGCTTCCGTAAAGGAGGTCATGTTTGTGTTTAGTTTGTTTGTGTATCGGTTTGTCAAAAAGTTATGTACAGATCCTTACGAAATTTACAGAGATTGTTAGGTATGTTAGGAGGAACCGTTGATTAAGTTTCGGAGAAGATCCGCTCAACCGTTTCTTTATTTGTCTGCCTCATTTTTTTCGGTAGCATAACTCAAACAGTTATGGATGGATCTTTATAAAATTTGAGGAATTGTACGAGTTGTTACTACAAGTAAATGACCAAATTTTTGCGCTGGTTTGTTTGTTCGTTTGTCTGATTGTCTCTGTGTTTGTTTTCAGGTTCGTCAGTAACATGACTCAAAAATTTATGAACAGATCTTTAAGAAATTTGTAGGCTTGTTAAACAAATGATCATATTTTGGTGATGACCGGTTTCTCAGTTTGTGTGTTTGAGGGGACCGTGTAAATTTTTTTCGAAGTTTTTCATTCATTCAGCTGCGTTTCTGAAATTATATATACGTATGTAAATCATAATCCTGCGGTTTTTTTCATGACATTTTTTTATTTGACGCATAGAAAACGCGTTATTCATGGAAAACGAATTTTTGATATTTTTTTAATCGAATGGGCGATTTCAATATCCAAGCTAAAGCAATCCGGTCTTCGATATTGGAATGAGGACGCTTTGCTCGACAATACGTAGCGAATAGATTTTTGAAATTCGAGTCTATTTTTATTTATTTAGCAAATTCGAAATATGAAATTTTTTGAAAAAAGTCAGAAATGTTTACTGGAAAATTTAAATTTAAAAAATCTATTCGCTGCGAATTGTAGAGCAAGGCGTACTGATTTCAATTTCGAAAACCGCATTGCTCTAGCTTTAAAAATGAAAACGTTCATATGCGAAGAAAAGGATTAATTGTAGTTTTCAGGGCAACCGGAGAATGAGTGGACCCGTTTTCTATCAATAACCCTTTTCTGTGGGGAAAATTAGAAAAAGTACATGAGTCTAACCCACATTATTTTTCAATTTTACATTTCTGTACCAAGCTTCATGCAAATCGGTGCATAAATTAATTAATTTTTTTTTTACCCGTCGAAAAAATTTGGGAAAGTTTTTCATTTGCTCCAATTTGAAAGAAAAAACTTATTCATGATCTATGTAAAATTGGAAAAAATGGGGGTTGGACTCCTGTACTTTTCCGATTTTCGCCATTGAAAACGAGTTATTGGAAGAAAACGGAAAAACCGTTTTCTTTCAATAACTCAATTTCTATGGAGAAACTCGAAAAGAGTAAGCGAGTCGAAGCCTCATTTTCTCCTATTTTACATACCTCTTCCAAGTTTTATGAGAATCTGCACAATACTATAGAAAGTTTTTAGGGTCAAAGACTGAACTTTTAGAAAAATGCTCGCTCCTCCACCCCCCTCCCCCTCGGAGACAACTCCCATTCTACCCACTTAGGGTTGCACTGGCTGCCTAAAACTTCGCCTGCGTGTCCGTCTGATGTATAGCTACAGCTTAACGAAAAAAAACACAATAGTGAACATTTTTGCATTTTCGCCGACACAGGCTCCTTAACTTAGATTTGCCAAAATATTTTTCAGAAAAATAATGCAATATATGCTATCAATAGATCTTTATAAGATTTCGAGGTGTGTTTAGAAAGGTTGAAAGGCACCTATAACCAAATTTTGGTGAAGGTCGGTTTGTCCGTTTGATTGTGTGTTTGACTAAAGTTAATCAAAATATTTTTCAGAACATAGCTCAAAAAGTTGAGAACGGATAGTTTAGAAAATTACAGAATCTGTTTTTAGCGTCACGAAGAATAAATGACCAAATTTTGGTGATGATAAAGGAAAAATTGTAATTTCAGGACCAATTTGAATTTTTCGTTAACATTGCCTTGCTTGGCGGAGGTATGCGCTTTCAAAGTGCTCCAGTTTTATAAGTTTCTTTGTGTAGCTGTGTTTGATGAATCAAAGCGATCAGAAACAGTCTGCACTGCTTCATTGCCGAAGCTTTGCCCCCGTAGAAAGAGAATAGGACTTAGAACCCTTCGACCAAATAACACAACCTGATAAAGGTTAACAGGTAATAATTTCTATAGCTCTTCGCTTAGTTCCTCTTTGCTACAGAAGTTGAAAAGCTCATTTTGCTCAAGAGTTAATGACATTCTCCTTCTGACTGATAGGATTGCTTAATAAAAATTTCAAATATCTGCCCGTTTGGATGGGTTTGCGACGAGTAGGAAATTTTAGAGTGTGATTTTTTTCGTTTTGGTGTCAAGAAGGAAGATAGTAGAATAGTTAACTTATTAAAGTCTTCGAACGTGAATTGCATGTTATCGTTCATATTTCCATGACTCCTAAACAGCATTAACGAAATATCAGTGTTAATCAAAATCTAAAATGCGCACAGTTTTTTGGTTAGCTAGTTGCAAGCCGGCGCGTGGTTTCTCTTCCCTCCTCTTTTCATTATACTGGAACAATTTATTTGCTGAACTAAGATTCAGTCCCTGCTTAGCCGAATTTGAAACATAATATTATGAATTAAACCGATCTAACATTGCTCTTAGCAGTAGTAGGGCTATGGCATCACTTCCTTCCCACAACAAAGCTTCGCTCGCTCTGTACTCATGATGCACAGTTTGAGCAGAAAACCATTGGAGCATAAATGAGAAATGATCTGCAACTCATAACCAAGAAAAACAGCGAGGAAAGAAGAGATTCTTTGAAGTAATTATTTTTTGCCCTAATTTCCTGACGACGAGGGCCATAAACGTAATCATGATCAAGTAAATGCTTAGGCGTCATTATAATCTCCTGCTCCTGAATCCGTAATGCTGTACAACAGTCTTACTGAAAACAGCTTAAATTACCTCCGCCAAAGTGGTTATGTTTTCGTCGGGTTTGTCTGTCTGTCCGGCTGTTTGTCTGTCTGTCATCAAGATAACTCGAAAAATTATAGACAGATTTTGACGAAATTTACAGGGATTGTTAGATATGTTAAGAGGAACAGATGATTAACTTTTGTTAAAGATCTGCCCATCTGTTTGTTTGTTTGTCTGCCTCATTTTTTCATGCTATAACTCAAAAAGTTGAAGATGGATTTATATGAAATTTACTTGAGTTAGGTATATTATGAAGAGTAAATGGCCAAATTTTTGAACGATCCGTTTGTTTGTTCGTTCGTTTCTTACTGTTTTTGATTTATGCTTGTTAGCACAATAACTCAAAAAATAATCAATGTATCTTCATGAAATTATTAGGAGTTGTTAGTAATGTTAAGAGGCATAAATGATCAAATTTTGGTGCAGATCGGTTGGTTCGTTTGTATGTTTGACTCATGTTTGTCATAATGCTTGTCAGCAGCATAACTCAAAAAGTTATGAACGGATCTTCAAAAAATTATTGAAACTGTTAACCCTACAGAAGAGCACAAATTATTAGATTTTGTTGTTGATACAGAGAAAATCATAGTCTCAGAACCAATTTTACTTTTTCGTAACCGTTGTTTTGCTTGGCGGAGGTATGCGCCTCAGAGTGCTCTAGTTTCAATATGCGAAGAGCACTTATTTCTTGAAATTTTCTTTCTGAAGGTCAAAAATTTTTTTTAGTGGAAACATAGAGCGGAAAAAATGCCTCGAAGCTAAAAGCAAGTAATTCTGATGCTCTGGAGTATCTTCATCGCTGAAAACGAGAAAAAAATATCATCTTGATGTCCGCAAGACCTCAACGTGGCCGTGGTGCATCGGTCCGTGTTCAGCTTAACCCTGCAATATACTTCCGCGCTTTACCATTCCTCTTGACGATACAGATAAGGAAGGACAATAATTACAAACTCTTTGACTAATGAATAAATTTATTTTTCTGGTTGTTTATGTTCAGGGTCACCTGGTAGTTATTTATATAAGGCACGTTACAATGGGACAACAACGGACTATAGCCATTGCTATTCTCAATAACCGTTCATTTTTGCATGAACTGCACTATTTAAGAAATCACCGAAAGTTCCTTTACGACGGTAAAGGGCTAAGGCCAATAACTTCAACTGCATAATAATAATAAAAACCCCTTTTTCATGCACTACTTTTGCATTTCTATTAAAAAAATACAAATGCTCAGACAATTGCTTATAAGATGCACCAGGAAATGAAAAGCAAGTCACCAAAATTTGTGGGCCAATTTCAGAAGTGCAGCAACAGGAAGAATTGTTGTTGTCGTTATCATTTAACAACCCAACTGATAGCTATGATTGCTAAGTATAGCGCATTAACTTGGCTGTTCCGATATTCGAAGCTGAGCCATTCCCTGAAAAATTAATAGAGGTGGGCGGTTGCGGCCACTCGTGGACCAGGTACATGAGGAAAAAAGAATTTACGGCCTCCAGTCGTTTTTACTCATGTGACAGGAATCCCAAGTAGTGGCAAGAACAGAGCTCCCCTACCATGTGTACACTTATTTATACACGTTTTCGCACCTCTACATCAATAGCTCGTTGTTAACTCAGTAGCGATAAAAAAAATGATTATGAAATCCCGTTAAAATGTACATTCACTAAGCAGGCATCTGTGTATAGTTAAAGTAAATAGTATATGGAAAATAACAATAGTATAACAATAACAGTATTTTATGCAACAGCCAACGTGAACCATTTGCAGCTACAAGGTCAACCACTCAAAAGAAAACAGTCAATCGTTCTGCAGCTGTTTTATTTTTATTTATTTTTTTTTACTAGCGATGCAAAGGGAAATATCAGCGTATCTTCACCGACGTTTATTATAACATTCTGTTCGTGGCCAAACATGTAGTACAAATAGTACTACTCGTTGTCTATCTGTCTGTTACAAAGATAATTCAAATAATTATGGATGGATCGTAACAGAATTTACGTGGATTGTTAGGCATGTTAGGAGGAACAGATGATTAAATTTTTGTGAAGATCCGTTTCTTTGGTTATTTGTCTGTCCTGTTATTCTTAATACTGTGACTCAAAAAGTTATGGATGGATTTTTATGAAATTTTCATGAGTTCTTAGGTACATTACAAAGAGTAAATGACCAACTTTTTGTGGTGACTTGTCAATTCGTTTGTTTGTTTGTTTGTTTGCCTTTGTGTTCAATTTTATGCTTGTTTATGAAATAACTCAAAAAGTTATGAACAGATCACTGTGAAATTTTTGGAAATTGTCAGTAATGTTGAAAGCATATATGATTAAATATTGGCGATGATCGGTTGGTTGGCATTTTGTGTGTGACTAATGTTTTCAGAATATTTGTTAGCAACATAACTCGAAAAGTTACGAACGGATCTTCAGCAATATTGCAGAACCTATTATTACTGCCAAAAGGCACAAATTATTAGATTTTGGTGTTGCTACAAAGGAAATCAAAGCTTCTCAACCAATTTGATTTTTTCATAACCTTTGCCTTGCTTGGCGGAGGCATGCGCTCTCAGAGTGCTCTAATTAGGAATATAACTTGATGTTTTACTCTTGAGTTCGATTGTAAGCGCAGGACAGGCACGACTGATCGCTTGAGGAATAACATCTATGACACATATAATAATATTCAATGTATCATCCAAGGCAATCATAGCTACTTTCAATAAGGTAGTCGTCGTGTGCGGTCGTCATATTAATTAGAAGGACGTCAAACACAGGCACAGTGTAAATAGCAGGTAAACTTTGATCAGAGATGACCTAGTGTTGGACCTCCTCAGGCTTTAATCAATTGTCGAAAACTTCGTAAAGTTAAGCCCCGTGTCTACTTAACGACTTTCGTTGCCGCTATCTGCCTAGAGTCAACTCAACTAATCCGACTTCGTAGTCGTGGGCGTGACTTCAGCGTGACATCCGTGAGCATCGTGCTCTCATTACCTCCGCCAAGGAGGTTATGTTTTCGTCGGGTTTGTCTGGCTGTCTGATATATCTGTCACCAAGATAACTCAAAAAGTTATGGACAGATTTTGACGAAACGTACATGGGTTGTTAGGTATGTTAGGAGGAACAAATTATTAACTTTTGATGTAGATCTGTCCATCCGTTTGCTTGTTGTCTGCCTATTTTTGGTTAGTGCCATAACTTAAAAAGTAATGGACGGATTTTCGTGAAATTTACATGAGCTGTTAGATTAATTACAGAGAGTATATGATGAAATTTTTGTGATGATGTGTTTGTTTGTTGCTGTGTTTGATGTTTTGTTTGTTAGCGCACTGACTCAAAAATTATCAATGAATCTTTATGAAATTGTCAGTAATGTTTAAAGATATAATTAATTAAATTTGGGAAATGATCGGTTGGTCCGTTTGTGTGCTTGAGTTATGTTTGCTAAAATTTTTGTTAGCAGCATAATTCAAAAAGCTACGAACGGATCTTCAAGAAAATTACACACACTGTTAATACCATCAAACGGCACAAGTGATCAGATTTTGGTGTTGCCGCTGCCTTGCTTTGCAGAGGTATGCACTCTCAGAATGCTCTAGTTTGCAAAGTGTTAATCTTTCTAGATTATACTTTTCATAAACAAAAATTCTCTATTGGCATATACTGTCCAGTTGCATATTGCAGCAACGGCAGAGATTTTCAATCATTTTTATACGGTTAAATTTAGCGCACTTGGAGCCGAGCCGCGGCAGCGTAAACTGATCGGTTGAGTTGGCTCTGGGGTGCGAGCGCCAACGAAAGTTCGTTAAGTGGGTACCGGTTTTTAGGCAAGCCTCTCATGTACACAATGGTGGTATACATAGTATGTATATCACCTGTGACCTAGGTGCCCATAACGGCCCTAACACATACTATACAGTAATCTACGTAACTACAGTATACTGTGGCCGTGTATATAGTTCAGTGATGAAAAACCGCTGTTACGACTTGACAAACTTCACTTGACAAACTTCAGGTTCAAAAGGGAGCTTGGGGTATTTTCTCCTCTCGGCAATTTTAACCCTTCGAGACTTGACTTACGACAAGAGCTTGGGCTGTTTTCTATCGTGGCACAAGTATTAGAAGCAAACCGATTACGTTGGATCGGCTGAACACTCCACATCATGAAGTAATTAAGATTCCGTGTTTGGAATTCTCAGGGAATTAAGAGTCAACACTTAGGACTCGATTCCACGAGGGAAGTCACCTCACATGTCTTAATTAGGTCCCGGACAAGTTAGACCTCAAAGTCTTAAAAGCGTCAATAAATTGAACACGTCCTTGATCTCCAGGCAATCCGTGATTAAAAAAGTATATTATTGCCTCCAAAACTCTAAATTCAAAGAATAACATACAGCTTTAATTATTGTTTCACTCTATCTTCGTCCGCAGCAGTACCTTTACCACATTCCTAATTTTAAGAAGGCAATTGAGATCCCGGTCTACTGGTCACTAATGGCGGGTTCACACTAACGTCAAAGTTGCCCCACCACACCATTCTACATCCGATTATGCGGAGGCCACACTAGGTATTTATAAAGACAACTTGATGCAAGGATGCGAGACTCGGACGTCATGGACGCCACGGTATCTAAGATACCGTTGGGCGTAGAAATGCATATGTGGCCCCTGCATAACGTTGCGCGAGCATGACTTTGGCATACACAACGCTCTATTATTAAGATTAATATCTAAAGTAAGACTCGTTCCTTGTAGTTTGCACGCAATGGCACGCAAATAATGGAGAAGCTTTGAATATATATACAGTATACCTCCTAGCTGTTTTTGAGTTAGTTTAAAGTTGCAATGGTTGCAATATGGCGTATAGTTTTTGCGTGACGTTCAAATGCCGCAGGTTGTGGTCATGGCAACGTGACTGGGTAACTTCTACGTTAGTGTGCACTCGCCATAACACTGCACACAGCTGGGACAGTTCTGTCTGCGGCACAGGATGGTACAGGAAAATCTGAATTTTTCAAAAGTGGGCAAGTGCTGCCCAGCCACAGAAACATTTGATTAAGGTGCACATGGCCGTCAGGTGACCACTTTTGGAATTTATGAAACTGAATATGGAGAAAAAATTCAGACCCAGCCCAAAAATGCTGTAGATAAAGCAAGGCTGCGTTTCTCATGTCATACATACAAATTTTCAAGTTCGTATATGTTTTTTCGCTTTTGTTATTGTTGAATTTATTTTGCATGAATTTTTGAATCTTTAAATTACAATTTTGGTTTGGGCTTTTCCTCAATATGCTGTTTTAGAAGGGCTTTTGCCAGTCTCTCTTTTCTTGTTCAACCTATTATTACACTCAGCAATTACCTACGAATAGTACACATATTCGAGAGATGTAACGAAAAAATAAGAAATTATGTGCCCCAAAATCTATAAAAAATGGACTCTGCTAACCTGTAAATTAAATTAAATCTTACGTTTAATATTTGTTAAAATTACACAATTCCCAAAATAAGTAATCAATTCAAGATTTACGTCCTATGAAAGATGAAAGGACCGATAAGAATTGCCACACTCTACTTACAGTGTAATGAATATCTTGCCAACAAATTTTATGTAACAGTACAGGCTTGGGGAGCCTAAACTAAACATTTCCATTAAGGTGAACATAATAATACACTTAAAACTACAGTATTTACAGCATATATAATATTCTTGCCTTATTACTACCAATCTTATTACTACTAAGTACTAGCAACCTATGACAGCTGGACTGGACCTGAATCCACCGCTAACACACAAAAGTGTCTAAAAAGACGACCGTGAGTTCTCATGTGACCAAAACAAACTTATGCCTGACATAAGAGCCAACCGCTCTTCGGCAGGTTTCCTGCCTGACCAATCAGAGTAGACTACACTGCTTGGCTATGACGTCAAGAGCGGCAGCTTTTGGTCTGGGGTGTCTCTGTGTTCTGTTTGACCAGTACGCTACCAGATTTCATTTCAGCTACAGACAGTAAGGCCGAGTTCACACGTCATTCATATCAAAGCGTTCGCTCACCCACTTGTCCTAAAGTTTTGTAGCGGCGCTGTCAACACAACTTTGGGTACGCCACAAAAATTATAAAAATGTTATCCGTCAAATCAATTTGCTGTGCCAGTATCACTAGGCAAGTTACGGAAATCTCTTTAAATTTGGAGTAAAATAAAACTAAGAAATGTGCATTTTGCTGCTTTTCTAAAACGCAATCGAACAAGTTGATGAGCGAACGTGAGGATATGAATGTCGTGTGAATTCGGACTAAGAATATTTCACAGTTCAAATTACAATAAAAATCATTACAGTATAACTTTTTGAATGCTCTGAAATAACCTGAAAATGGGAGACATGGTTTGGGATTTTGATTTATATTTTTTATAAAAATAAAAAGTGCATCTCTCACTAGCAAAAGCAATAAACAAATCATATTTTTCGTTATCTTTTTCAAGCATGGAACTACTCTATGTCACCACTTTTTCTTATTTTTATTAAAAAAAAAGAGTAATATCATGCTCTCTCATATTAAGTTTACTATGTGTACCTTTTCATTATTTTTAATATATTCGTGACCTACCCCAAAAAACATACCATAACGTAAAAGAGTTCACCCTCACCTACATTAAATGGATTAAAAAGCTACCACGTGCAGCTAAAACCTGCTTGCGCGCTGATTACAGCAGGCCTCTGTCGGGGAGGTGGACTCCCATGTGTCAGGTAGAATGGAACTGCTGGAGGTGCCTGCGGTGACACAATGTCGACGAGATGGAATGAATAACTTTCGATAATGCTATTTTACAGCATAAATTAGTAGCATAGGGCATGAAGAGGGAACTATTTCTTGAGGAATATACATTCAACAAGTGAAAAAGGGAAATTTTTTATATTTCTTGAAATATCCTTAATCGACGAAGAAAGGATTAATATGAGTTTATTTGGACATTAAACGTACTACACTCCTTGTACATATTGGAATTACCCAATTGCCTAACTAACTCTACTTCCGAACAAACAGTTATTAATTGATAGGTGAAAGTAATAATCGCATCAAATAATAACTGTTTGTTCGGAAATGAAGTTAGTGTGGCAATTGGGTAATTGCCGTATGTACAAAATTGCGTTAACTCCTCGGGAGACGGAACCTAACCTATCAATAGAGAACAGAGGGCAGAAACTCAACTAGAACGCCTCATGGCGTAAGATCATCACTCGCGGTGTGAGCAAATTTCATCGCCGTCATTTTTGGTGGCCAGCTAATCTTAGTTTTTAGGTGTGGATCTCATCGAGGACAGCCCATCAGCCTCCCTGCAAAAAATCATCAACATAGCTCAACTCCTTCTACCTGTTTTTGGGTGGGGAGCAATTTCATCTCCGTCATTTTTTATAGCCAGTTAATCATAGTTTTTTGCATGGGTCACATCGAGGGCAACGCACCAGACTCCCTTCACAAAATTGTGAATATTGCTCAACTCCTTCGATCATTTATTGGGTGGACAAACAAGCAAACAAATATACGAATTTAAATCTTCAACGAAAACATTATCGCCTCTCTTCTTTTCGCTCGCGAGGGAGGATTATTCCACTTTACCAGCTGTACATTATCGCTTGTAAAGAGTAGCAAATGGCTTCATTGAAAGCCTATGGCGTAAAATTCCGTTGTCGGCAGCAGATTTACTTGTTCATAAATAATTTACTCCAAAGAGTAATGCTACTTATTATTATTATTAAATCACACCAGCCTGGCGACGTAGGAACGGAGAAACTCCATGAGGTTAACAAACCCCCACGCAACCAGCCCAGCGGGTGGAGAAAACAAAAGAATGAAAAAAAGAAGATCCGAGATCACAGAATAGCTCTGTGGACAGATCGTTTAAAGCTGCCAATACCAGCACCAGCAAAGACAGAGCCATCAAGACCATTCCAAACATCCA
>LQNS02278087.1:11709205-11725136 GCA_001587735.2 Parhyale hawaiensis
GCTTATCCCGAGACCTCACAAGAATAGTCCTCTTAGGGACAAACCTCTCCAAAATGGACACAGTCAAGTCATTAAGCTCATAGCTGTTTTGTTATTAAGAAATGAATGTCCACAAAATTTTTCATGTAAGCTGTAAGAGAAAAATCCAGGAACACCTCCCACTCGTGGAGAAAGATATGATAAATAAACAAATACTAGGTATTTACAGTGCCGTAGCCAGGGAGGGTTTTAGGTGTCTGTAACCCCTTCGGCTCCCAACTTAGTCCTAAGGGTTAAAAATTACTTTTTGGATTTTTGAGTTTTCTGCAAAATAAGATGGAATAATACTTGCATACTATATGAAGTCTGACTCTTAATGACATTATTTATTTCACATAGCTTGATAATTCTAGACATATTATTATTAATACTCTGTAACCCCCTCCACTCGAAGTCTGGCTACGGCCCTGATTTACTTGCCACAAAAGTATGATTTCAAAGTTTAAACAACCAGTACCCTCTGGATATTCTCATTTTTCACCTCCAACTCCTTCTTTACCACAAATGAACATCACATTGACTCAGATATGTTAGTAAATACTTCATATTTTTGGTAAATAAATATGCTATCTATTACAGCAAATTGAAATGACCTTCACCAACATTGACAGAGTTACAATCTCGTATCCCGACATAATATTCTTACTGAAGTATACCCAAAAAGCTCTCTTTATATTTGGTGAGAAGAAAACGTTAATACTATGGTAAACTATGTTTAAAAAGGCTATTCCGTTATATGCTAGGCCCACACGATAGTTATTGACGCCACCATTGCCAATTTCTTGTGTCCTTACAAGCACATCTGTGTATCTAATGCCGAAGCCACGCATAGAGTCACATTCACAACTAATGCCGAGACGCACTATGATTGCGAGGTTCAAGTAAGTTTTGCTGCTCGCGCCACTACTAAAATAAACACTTCCGATGCTAGCCTAACCTAACCTACCCTTACCTAACCTAACCTCCTTACCTAACCATCTAACCTAACCTAACCTTATGTAACCTAACCTCGCCCAACCCAACCTAACCTTTCTAACCTTACCTAATATTACCTAACCCATACTCACCATTGACTAAACGCGCCTTCACCCGAAAATTTCTAATTGAAAAAGAAAAAACAAGCCTTGCCCCCCTAACCTACCCGACATAGAACCCGAATTTTTACTAATTTACCCGAAATTATGTTCGGGTATACCCGAAAATTGGGCCTAAAGTGCAAAAAACGGACAACACTTGTCCCCATGTCGATTTTAGGCGAGGGTGATGTATCCTCACGCTACCTAACGTCACCTAACCTAACTTAATCAGGCGCACCTACTTGAACGCCGCTCACACACACACAAACGATCTGCGTACACAAACACGCACACAAATTCGTCGTGAACGACGATAGCGCAGCCCGGTAACGGCGAAACTAGTCTTTCTCTGCCTGAATAGGCCTAAATCGTTTATTGGTCGTTTATATCACAGCTGTCGAAGACAGAAAAATTCTGTCTGGCGTGCATGTTAAAGTACTGTTTTTCAAAACACTTTTTTGGTTTGACACTATTTATGTACAAATAGACTATAGACATTTAACCACTGTTAAAACTATGTACTATTCAGGGAGTAAAAATAACGGAGGGACCAGATATCAGCTGATCGAAGCAGCGCTCCACCCTGTGACGTCAGAGCGGACCACCCTCGCTTAAAGCTAGTAGTAGAAATAGCCATTTTTAGCACTAACATTGATTTGTAACCATATGTTTTCGATAAAAATAGAACTTGGGTGACGTTTTACTGATATAAATCAATAATTGCGATTAACTAGATGTGTTTGTAGATATTTTACTGAAATAACGTATGATACAGAACCCTCAAGAAGAAGCTATGAAGGATAAATAATGATGAAACGGTGGATTTGAGAAGTGATATTACTGATAAAAGTGATAATATAAGTTTATCAGTACGTGTTGTATAGCACGAGAAACGTAAGCGACGCTGGGCGCGGCCTTACTTGTCACTCCAAGTAACCCTTCTATGAAGGCTTGACTGACGTACTGTGGCTCTGCAGCAGGTATGGCCGGCGCTCTTTCAGTTATTGCAAAAATAAATTTTTTCCAGCGACACAAACTCTAATTATTGTTTTTATGTAATTGTAGGATATTTTGGATAGCAAATATTGGTCATGGTTTACTACAGTTTTACGGAAGGTGGTTGAATGGCCTATAGCTAGTGGCAAATCTGTCCTTGAAATACGTAACACGTCATAAATCGCAGAAAAGGGCTGCACAAATATATTTTTGCAATAACTGAAAGAGGGCTGACCATACCTGCGGCAGAGCCAATCTACTGGTAAACTTATATTGTCACTTTTATCAATAATAGCACTTCTCAAATCCATCATATTATTGATTATTTCTTCTTTGTAGCTTGTTCTTGAGGATACTGTATTATGTGTTGTTTTTGCAAAATACCAGCAAACACGTCTAGTTAATCGCAATTGTATATATCTGTAAAACGTCACCTAAGTTGCATTTTTATCGGCAAAATATGGTTACAAATCAATGTTATTGGCTAAAAATCGCTACTTCTATTTCTAGCTTAGAGCGAAAAGTGGTCCGCTCTGACGTCACAGGGTGGAGCGCCGCTCGGGCTGTGACGTCACGATTTCTCGATCAGCTGATATCTGCTCCTCCCGTTATTTTTACTGCCTGGTACCATTGGTCCCCGAGCACTGGGACTGGTCGAAATATCACCAAAGTTAGCACAAATAATGAAGAATGGGAGTGCATGTCAGAATTTCCGATAACGGCGCTCAGCTGCCTGCTGTTGCCGACACTTTCGTGTTTCACCTGCCTGACCTTAACCTTCTAGAAACGACTTGGAGTTGCCTGTCGAAGAGATTTAGTAGATATGTGTCATCAGAGGTGGGCACTTGCAGCCACTTGCGACCCAAGCACACATGTAAGGAGGCCGTAGGCCTCTGATCTGCGGCAGTTATATACTCCTGTCACTGAGCCGCAAGGGGCGGCAGGTAACCCCAGTTGAACACCTTAAATGGGAGAATAAATTTACTATGGGCGATTATTTTCGCAAAGTTTCCCAACTAATTTTGCTAGTTTCCTTTTAACACACCTTTGAGAAGGAATTACATTGTATTTATCCCAACGTATCAAAACTTTACAACTTAAAGTAGTGACAGGCAACACCCAAGTAGGTACCCTTAAAATAAATGAGCCTTACGTACTACGCAGAATACAGCTCAGCAAATCGTAATTTGGATTGTTCCATCTTGGTGTACAGAACGGCATGGATCTACAGCTGACTTTTATGGGTCAGTAGTGTCGTTTTTCTGTAAGCTTGATTCAAGATTACATATAACGGGTATCTAGGAGCAAAAATTTCTACGCTAAGTACTAATACTGCATGTAACAAATGGAACCTATTTCAAGGCCTACTTATAGATGAGGAATAGTCTATAACATCACGCATCTCATCTCCAAAACGCATAGTTCTCACTCTAACCTTTCTTTCTTAAGTTGTATACATGAAAAATATTTTAAATTATTCATAATTCGATGTGAAGCTTGTATGATGTGAACTACTAAAGACAAAACCAGGTATCGAATTACATCAAAACGCTAAAGGCTTATCATCTTAACGTAGAAATATTTTTTACGCGTGTTAAGTACGATGTTCGCAGAGAAAGAGTGGTTCACAACTAAATGTATATAATGTTGAGTAAGGTTCAGGTAGGACAGACAATTCAAAAACTTCAAAATTTTTGGTCAAATTGGCAATGAAATTGGCATAGTTTTTTCGATGGAGCGTCAACAGACTCGTTTTTCCCGCGTTATCAATTAGAACTTCCGTAGTGTAACACCTCCGGGTCTATACACCCATTTCAGAATGTAGGAGTAGGACCACAAACATATACTGTTTCCTAGGATAAGCAAGTTATTTTGTATGCTCCTATCAAAGCTAGGGGGTAACATTTGAACACAACTAAACCTAGAACGCCTTGTGGCGTAAGACCATCACCCGCGGTGGGAGTGAATTTCATCGCCGTCATTTCTGATGGCCAGCTAATCTTAGATTTTTGGTGTGGGTCACATCAGTGACAGCCACCAGATTCTCTGCCAAAACCATGGACATAGCTCAACTCCTACCTTTTTTGGGTGGAGAGCAAATTTCATCGCCGTCATTTTTTATGGCCAGCTAATCCTAGTTTGTTGGTACGGGTCACATCGAGGGCAACCCACCAACTCCCTGCCAAATTATGAACATTGCTCATCTCCTTCGACCACTTACTGGGTGGACAGACGAACAACTATACTATATATACATGTATACACAAACTGAAGTCTTCAACGAAAATATTACTACCTCTCTCACTTCATTCGAGGGTGATAACTAGGGTGAAAAAAGTGATTTGCATAGAACAACTGATGACTTGCAGTAAACAATGGCATGTAATAAAAACGAGAGTTTCGTTTAGTTGAGTCGCCATTGGCGACTAGATGTTCTGAGAATTTGGCCTTACGAAAGCTGGAGGTAGTTTTGTGTATGATGAAGTCAACACCACGAAATTGATCGTGTGATATTTTTCTGCTATTCTTCAGATGCTCAGTACACTGCCTCATGTGAGTGGCTGCCTTGATTATTTTCA
The DNA here is from genome assembly GCA_001587735.2 of Parhyale hawaiensis. Taxonomy (NCBI): domain Eukaryota; kingdom Metazoa; phylum Arthropoda; class Malacostraca; order Amphipoda; family Hyalidae; genus Parhyale; species Parhyale hawaiensis. Next base: position 11,713,896 of record LQNS02278087.1, read on the forward strand.
ATACGTCGTTTGGTCAAGCCGCGTACCGCCAATGCGTGTTCACAAACAATCTTATAGATAGAGCTTCAACTCAACCACTTCGGTCTGACGTAGTGCAAACAAGATGAGTCCCTGGGGAAGAGACCAAAAAGAAGGTATCGAAACAGAGAGGGCAGTATGATACTCATTTCGAAATTTTTGTAATGGTAACGTTTTCTTTGTGGCCATTGAGAATATCCTTTAGAATATTGTACATCTCAGCATCAGGCTTGACACCTCAGTCTCATGAGCTCAGAATGAAGGAGTTTTGTCTGGGGCATCATCCCACCGATGCGACGGCGTTAGAAGAATATCTCCACAAACGGTTCATTTCTAAATATTTATTAATAGTTTCTGAGATTCGAGTTGACAATGGATTATTAAGTGAAAGTTACTTTTATATTTAGAGTTCCATACTAGAATTTAAATAAAAAATGAAAGATAGTGTTACGACGCTAATTTTCGAAAGTGGCAAGTTCAGCTGTGGATCACTAACCTTCTAAACTCTCGATTTGACAAATATATCATACATAAATGAGGCAATTCAAGCTGATAAAGCAATAGGTAGATTTCCTATTCCTTGATAAGCTACTGAAAAATATACAGCGATAAAATTTGGATATCCAAGAGTCTTCCAGCATTATATAGCTATAAAGAGGCTTCCCTTAAAACAGGGGTTCCCACACTGTACCCCCAAAGGGTGCAAGAGGACCGTTTCCGGGGGGCGCAATATTGTTTTGTTTCTCAGTCATTCCCAAATTAATGTAAATTCGTTGCACTAAAGTTAGTATGAATTTCATGTGTCATCATCATATAAGTTGGTACTTAATTTTGTAGAGGGTGCGAGAACATATGGAAGTTCTCCAGGGTAGCCAGGCATTGCAAAGCTTGGGAACCCCTGCAGGCTTAGAGAATAATTACATGGCTACTCATATTTTTGTTCCCAGAATAATTTACATAATTTTACACATTTGAATGGTCCTTCCGGTATTATTTGGACATCCAAAGGTCTGTTAGAATGAAGTGAATATCCAAGGCCTCCGCCACATCAATGCAACATGTGATGTGCAACGCAACAAATTTGTAACATGAAAAAACGTAACGTCGGGTACAGCTATCTACCACCTCTACTGACGCAACCCGGACCGCGCGAGACACCGTCGGTCACAGGCAACATGTCTCCCCGACAAATCGCATTGCACCGCTTGTTGCGTCGGTGGGGCCAAGGCCTTAGAGTCATCAAGAATTCGTTCATCCGGGTCTCGGGTTCAGTTTTTCAGTTAGTTTTGTTACTGGTGACATTGGTTTTGTTGAGCTGAGGGAGAATCCCCAGTCTTTCGCTCGTGACAGTCTTCACGGCCAGGGTGGAAAATAGGTTGATTAGCAACATTAAAATCACGAGGGCGAGCAATAATTTACATATCACAGAACTAACGCTGTAAAATTTTTTCAAAAATTTGATGATGGGTTTTGTTTCCACTGGTTTGAGGATCCCATCGTTTTGCGCTCCGCCTTCTTCTTCCTGTCGCGACTCGGTGTCCCTCAAGCTACCCTTTCTCTGCCTCGCGCTGCGCTGGAGTTCGGCTATCACATCCGCCATTTTCTATAACTTCACAAGGTAAATCCTCAATATTTTTCGCTTTTTGTACGTTTAGGTAGTACAGTTGATTTTGCCCAATGGTTGAGCTTCATAAAGTGCACAAACACTCCTTTGTAATTCGCGTTGAAATTGATAAAATGTCTTCGATGAACGACAGTCCTCATACAGGTGAAGTATCCTTTACAATGTCCGCTGAGGTTTGCACTGAATGATGAACAAAACTTCGTAACTGCACAATGTGTCCTTTGTTATGTGTGTCGAGATAGAAAAGTATTTTGAACAATTATCGAAACTTCGTCAATACTATAACCATATGCGTGCATTTCCTCAAGCTGTTCAGAAGTTTTCACCGAAGGAAAAATGTATGAAATTCGCAAAAACTTCGTTAATATGGTGGGCTTGTCGTCGAGACTCTGGTACATTTCTCTGAAAAATGTTACTTTACAATGTAGTGTTTAGAGCCACCTTGATTCAGTGAATCACCCTCTTATCTCAATATGATCTTTCTTTTACGCTAGATGTGTTTCAATTAGTCGTTTGTTTTATTTCTACGTTATAAGTCCATCTGAAACTTCTGTCTTTTGTACACTAGTATGTATTCAATCAACGCTGTCGATATCATCCAGTATGGTTTAATTAGCCACGTTTTTACACCTACAATGCTTACCATGAAAATTGTGAATAATATATGTTAACTGAAACCGATAACCGTATATGGTGAACTAAATACTTCAAGACCGGGGAGTAGTGGCTGTGAAATTCATTGATGACCGAGTCAACACTAGCTTGATGTTTACCATAAAATGGCTATCATATTGAATAAGCTGATAATCTCCGGCAGCGCAGCACCGGAAGGAAACTGAAACGAGATTCGTTGACGATGTTTTACGCAACTGTTGAGCTTTTAAGACTCAGAGTGAGAAATTCGTCAGGGTTCACGGTGGAATTTCCTGTTGGATAATAATTCACCAGCGAGAGCAACGTTCTGACTCATGCCTTTTGCAGCCTTTACTCGAAGAAACCGTCACGCACTGACGCAGTGAAGCTGAAGTCAATACTTCTGGCTCTTCACTTATTCATTCGTAACAGTCTTTTATGCATGCACAGTATACAGAAGTTAACTTCGTCTAGCTCGTTAACTGTTAACAGATAATATCCAGCCGTTGGTGGAGTTTGAAGATATTGTATATGAGACACAGCGTCACGTTCAGAACTGCTCTCTTCAATGTTATATGATATTCTGTAAGCTCGGTGCTTTATTGATCATATCACAATGCCCCTTGTTGCGTTCAAGGGCAAACGACGATGAACCGTTCGTGTAAAACTAGATGTTCAGCATCTAGAAACTGTTTTACAAATTGCAATCGTTCACTGAAACCGCCAAGTTTCACAATCAGACGTCTTGAACCACCAGCTGAATCTTGGACTCGCAACGTCTGGACTTTGTGTCCCCAAAACACTAGTACAAAAGACTGCAGCGCGTACGTCGACAGAACGTGGTGAAGTGAGACAGGGCCGCTGCACACTGAAAGTCCGGGCATGTCTCTCCCCGGTACACTCACCACATGCGTGTCCCGGCACATCGATATTGAATAATGGCCGGTACCCCCTGCCCCCCTCGTCACGGCGGGTACATACCTGGTTGCTCTCTCTGTGGGCAACTGCGCAGTCTCCGACGGTGACATTATTGAAGAGATCGTGACTGATCACTAGACAATCGTATGCGTAATATCAAAAGATGAACAAGCTACATATAAGAACAGGCCTGACACGTAAATTATTAGTGGATTTGGTAATGATATTTTAAAGAATATTTCTTCTTCTTCTTCTTTCAAAACAAATCGCGGTATTCAGGCTTGCATTATTGGCATCAACCTGAAAACATCGACGAACCAGAACAACTCCGACAGTGCATACTTCCGGAAGCAAGGCAATGTTAAAGAAAAAATAAAGTTGTTCCTCAAATCAAGATTTTCTTTTTGTGTCGCCAAAAGTTTGTCATTTGTACCTCTTGACAGCTACAATAACTGCTGTAATTTTCTTGAAGATCCGTCCATAACTTTTCAAGATATGTTCTCACAAGCACAAAGGCAAGCATTTGTCAAATACGCAAACGGTTAAACTGCTCCTAACCAAAATTTGATCATATTTGACTTTTGACATTTCTACCAATTCCTACTACATGGTTTTATGAAGATCCGTTCGTGACTATTTGAGTTGATGTTACAGACAAACATACAAGAGACAAATGGACACAAATATAAAGACAAAAACTTGGCCATTTGCTTTAAATACGTACCCAAGAATTACTGAAAATTTCATCAACATTCGTCCATAACTTTTTTAGTTATGGTACTGAGAATAAAAAGGGAGACAAACAAACGGTTGAACTGATTTCTACCAAAAGTTAATAATCTGTTCCTCCAAATATGTCTAACAATCACTGCTAATTTTGTGCAAATCCGTCCTTAACTTGTTGAGTTATCATTGTAGCAGACAAACAAAGAAACGGACAAGCTCGACCAAAAACATAACCACCTTGGTAGTTAGCTCGTGCAGTCATGAGTATTGAAAAACGCAATAACAAAGAAGCCTACGACAAGACAGACTCATCATCACCAAAATCGAATCTTCTATTCTTGACGACTTGCCTTACAGTTGCTTTATAAGCATCACGAACAACAATCTAAATTTTTTAGTTATGTTGCGCTAACAGACAAAGAGGCAGGCAGATAAACTCCGGTAATAATATAAATTCTCTAACGGAGGTAGAGTTGATATCTGCTTCTCTCAGAGAAGATCATGTATTTGGTAGAGGTGGGCACTTTCGGCCTCCAAAAGTGAGTACGGTGCAGCCAATACTGTAAACAAGGTCCTAAAAGTTTACAGTCTTGAGCTTTTTTCTTCTCTAGAAGGTGGGCAGCAGGTTACCACCGCGAACCATTCCTATCAAAAATCTGGGCCGCCGCAGATGTTTAAACCGCAATTTAGCTGCTGAGCGGCGCCGCAGCTGCCTTAAATTTTGTTCTGATATAAGTGCCCATCTCTACTTTACAGCCATGCAAGGTTCAAGACAGGGAAATAGCCACATCTTACAAGCCTGGCATAAATGTTCTGAGCTAAATGTACTGTAGTAGTCACGATAAATATTTATTGCGGTATGTAGGTCGTAAGTCGATGGACCCATACACGTCTCTTTTTTCCTCAGTGGTGGGATGCTAGAGTGCTGTCCTTACACGCTGAAGGTCGATCGTGCGCGTCTCCGCAAAACAGGTGAATTCTTATAAAACACAGATTGTAGCGTCAGCTTTTCTGGCATTCACATGCCGCTGAGAAAACACTGGCGTAACTCGAAATACGGATGGTTGTGGGGATGTCGTAGGAAACGACGTAATAAATACAGTTACTGTTATACCAATAACACAATATCGGATGTGCATTGCACGAAACCAGGAGCAATAAGAGAGTGGATGATTTGTCTTACCTACAAACAGAAAAATATGATACAGCCGTTATCACAGTAAGTTTACATAAGTCGCTGCGTGGAAGAAAGTGCTCAGCTACTATTGCATCATCACTACACCCGTGACCATGTGAAATTGACGAATATTCCCATTTGCAGTGAAGTCTTCTTTGGCAGTCAGCGTGACACTTCGGCCCTAGTCCCGCCCCGTGGAACAGCCTACGCTATATTGTTTACCTGAGGCTCCCCTGGCGAGGTCATGTACTTCGGGGCAGTACTATTGATCAGCTGTTGTGTACTCGCTGGATAAGCGAGCACTTGCGGTAGTGAGAGGCAGCGAGCCGGACCTGGTTCTCTAGGAGCGATATTTCTGCGCGTCACAGCAGAGCAGAATATACTAAAGGCCTCTATGCTTGGGCGCAGAGAAAGAGTATAAAGAGTGTCACATTATTATATACGTTGAAAAATGTAAGATTGGAGAGCAACGATAAGGTGATGTTGCATTTGTATTGTTGCCCTCACTATTCGCACAAGAAAAATACTAGAACGCCTCGTAAAGTAAAAGCGTTACCCGTGATGGGTGTACTGAAAGTGCTGAGTCAGAAGCTATGGTAATTATTACGCTTAGGTTAATCTGTTTGACTGCCTGTAAAAATTGTCATGATAGCTCCGGTCCATCTAGCCGTTTTCTTTAAGGACATTCTATGAAGAAATATATATAGACACATCTTCCAGAAATAAAATATTATCACTTCCCTCTCTTCGTTCACGGGTGACAATCACCAATGTTATCTAGTGAATATGTCGCATTTCATTATGCTAATTTTCTATGCTAGGACCTTGGCCAATGCCGGTGCCGTACTATACAATCACCCGTTCAACTTATGAGCGGCTGTTCAGCTCACACGTCGTGCTTATACGCCGCGAATGTCATAACTCTAGCAACATTTGGGGCCGCCCAGAAGCTGGCTTGTGGTTTTAGCTTCTGCGGTGACCAAAATAGTAAGTAGGGAAGCTATAGCATGAACGGCGAGCGAGCTGATCATCCGTTCATACGTTGAACGTGCAACAGCATTGAGTGTCCCGGTAGCGCTATCGTCGTTCGCGACGATTTGTGTGCGTGTTTGTGTACGCAGATCGTGTTCGTGTGAGCGGCGTTCAAGTTGGTGCACCGCGCTGCTCGCTGTATCGCTGATTAAGTTAGGTTAGGTTAGGTAAGGTTAGGTTAGGTAACGTTAGGTAACGTTAGGTAAGGTTATAAAGGTTAGGTTGGGCTAGGTTAGGTTTGGTAAGGTTATGTTAGAAGGTTTGGCAAGGTTAGGTTAGAAGGTTTGGTAAGGAGGTTAGGTTAGGTAAGGGTAGGTTTGGTTAGGCTAGGTTAGGCTAGGTAGTGTTTATTTTAGTGGTAGCGCGCGCAGGAAAGCTGACGTGAACGCAAAATCATCATGAACGACGATAGCGCGTCCCGGCACTGCAAGCTAGCAGACTGTACCAACGGTTATCCGATGCTGCAGCGTCGGTCCAACCTTGGCACTGAATCTTAATCAACACCTAGGTAAACAGCATAAGATTAGAAGCCTCAAAAAGAGTTTTTTTTTCTCGTGCCAGATTAGCAGAATCATTGGCTAACTCAAATTGTCATAAATGATAAGAACTCTTTGATCCTATTCGGCTGACTGGAAAGCACACTTCTTCCTTCCTTCCCTCGGATGACGTACAAGAAAAAATCAGTTTATAAAAACCAGCAGTGAGGCACCACTGAATTTAATTCAAGTACCCTCCGCCTATCCTGCATACTCCAGGAAAACCCCTCATATGCCCCGTTTTATTGAATTCCTTGCAAAACATACAACAGCAGCAACGCTTCTCCTTGGGGCAAGCTTATAAGATAATTCTGGGCACACAGCCAACTGGAAAAATGGATAAGTCGGTCCAGCAATCGAAGGTACCTGGTGACAGCCGATGCCCAAGCATGAGAACAATTAATAATACGCAAACAGAGGCAGCGTGAAAGCGTAGAATCATCTATGGACTACCTCATTACCTCCTAACACAACTTGGATTTTAAGCTGAAGCCCAGCTCTACTCGAAGCACGTGGGGCACAGCGCCTAACATCTGCCTAAAATGTAAACTTCTCATCGGTGAGGATACCAAGTATCTCTAGAGAGCTTGACCTATCTATCAAAATGTGACCTTTCTTCTACAAGTAAATGCTTACGAAACCGACCGGCATTCCCATTACACTCGTGTTGTCAGGATGAAACGCAGCATAATCAGCCCACTGATAAAAGATTGACGCAGCGCTCTCCGCCTGAGGAAATTGGTCGTGTTGCGATAAGAAGCAGCGCGCGTATCAGCACTACGTGCGAAAGAAAGGAGGAAACGGAAGCTGTTACCACGCTTCGAAATTCAATACAGCAGTTATTTCCTGAGGAAATGGCTGTTGTACTGTTGGTTCTGTATGGCTTTTTTCCAGTCTCAGTTTCAGTGAATGCATGAAACAGTGCAAGCATAAAAGAAAAGTACTATCATTATTATTATCTCCGCCAAGGAAGTTATATTTCTATCGAGTTTATCAGTTTATTTATCTACCTATCTTTTTATTCTGTCCGTCACCAAGGCACCGCAAAAAGCTACGGATCTTTACGAAATTTAGATGGGATTGATAGGCATGTGAAGAGAAACAGGCGAATAAATTTAGGTGAAGAACCGCTCAATTGTTTATTTGTTTATCTGCCTAGCTTTTCGCGGTAGCCTAGCGCAAAAACGTATAGGCCTATCTTTGTGAAATTTGCAAGAGTTGGGGTAGTTACTAGGAGCAAATGACCAAATTTTAATGTTGATCTGTTTGTCTGTTTGCTTAGTTTGTCTATCTGTTTTTTCAAGTTTGTCAATAACATAACTCGAACAGTTATGGACGGATCTTCATGGAAATTTCTAAGGACTATTAGGAACGTTAAAAGACAAAGTTGACCAAATTATGTTGACTTGTTCGTCAGTGTGCGTAGACAAATGTTTGTCAAAGTGTTTGTCTGAGCATAACTCCACAAGTTATGGACGGATCTTCAACAAAACTGTCATCACTCTCAAGATGCACAAATAACCAAATTCTGTTGGTGGCAAAAAGTCAATCCTAGTTTCAGGACCAATTTGAGTCTTTCGTTAACATTGCCTTGCTTGGCGGAGGTAAGCGCTCTCAGAGTGCTCTCGTTGTTAATATTATGACCTCTGCCAAGGAGGTTATGTTTTTGTCGTGTTTTTCTGTTTGTCTCTTGGTCTGTCACCAAGAAAACTCAATGTTATCGATGTTATAAACTGATCTTTACGAAATTTACAAGGTTTATTGGGCTCGTTTACAGGATCAGATGATTAACTTTGGTAAAAATCCGTTCGATCTGATTGTTTGTCTGCCTATTTTCTCTTAGTGCCATAACTCATGGCAGAATTTGGTGAAATTTACATGTGTTTTAGGGTATATTACGAAGAGCGAGTGACCCAATTTTTGTGATGATCTGTTCGTTCGTTTGTTTGAGGCTGTTTGATTTTATGCTTGTTAGCACAATGACTCAAAAAGGCATGAATGGATCTTTATGAAATTTTCAGGAGTTGTTAGTATTGTTGAAAGACATAAATGATTAAATTTTGGTGATGATCTGTTTGTCTGACTAATGTTTGTCAGAATGTTTGTCAGCAGCATAACTCAAAGAGTTATGAATAGATCTCCAAGAAAACTACAGGAACTGTTAATACGTTAAAAGTCACAAAAAAGTAAATTATGGTGCTGATGCAAGGAAAACGATGGTTTCAAGACCAATTTGAATTTTTCCTTACGCGCTCTCAGAGTGCCCTGAGGTTGCGGCAGAGTCCTCTGCCAATGAGGTTACGTTTTTGTTGTTGTCTGCAACAAAGTTAACTCAAAAAGTCATCGACGGATCTTCATTAATTTACAGTCATTGTATCTTACTGTGTTACCCAGTCTATATTTCTGCAATATCTAACGTATTCAATTTCGACCATCTTCGATCCTCCCACTTGATGAACTGAGGACAGCAAAACGTACGTCGTGGGTTACCAAATTCCTGCTAAGTGCTTCTCATCGTATTCTTCTGCATTTGATTTAATACCATTTCAAGAAAATACATAAATATTAGAGTACGTTGGCGTCAAAATGAAGGCAAGCTGTTTTCCTTGCTTGCGCTCCGACTTTTGTTGCAAAAATTATGCCCAGTAAAGTAACGAATGTTGCGCCAATACGACCTTTCATGAGTAAAATATCTTTCCTGCAAGTAAAAATCCGAATATCAGTTTTGAAATGCTTGAATATCAAGTAACACCAAGCATATACAACTCAATCGAAACGATTAACATGGAATACACAATGCTTATACTGTATCTTGGATACCAGCGGTTAGTTGAACCATCAGGATCGGAATTTGACTGAAATAAAGGAGATTTAATAAATGGAGGGAGACAGGCGCCTCGTCCGTGAAGCTCAAGTTTCCGGTGTTTCTTTCCGGTGTGGCTGCTGCCAGTCGCCGTATGCACCAATCGCATATTTATCACCCGGGAATGCTGTGAGAGCGGTGATAATATTCGTACATCAGTTTGTTTGTCTGTTTCTCCGCGTCGCTTCCACCATTGAGATGCATGTGTCTTCGTTCTTTCGTTACAGCCGCTGGGTACCAAAAGCACTCACTTTCACGAACGCGTCACAGCCACACCGGAATGGTTGGAACGCTGGCTGGGCAAACCTAAGGCGGCAGTGCTCCCTCCTCCCAATTAAAGCTCCTTGGCTGCAATAAGAATTGAAAATGTTTTGCCTCTGCTCAGCGTTAAGTTTCAGCTGCCTCGAAAAAAATCGGCTAAAAATATGCGAAATAATACAGCTTACGCACGACAGGACCAAAACCTCTATCAAAGACAAAACCTTTCACCGACCACACTCGAAAGAAGAATCGTATGAAATGGTATCGAGCTACCTCTCAAACCGAAGCGAGCTTCGGAAAATGGAGTATTTCAACTTTTCAGCATTTATTCCAGAAACTTTAGTGGTCATCATAATTCGGGGCTGAAATTTAATTATATCTCTTGTTATTGTTCTGTATATGAATTTTCATCTGTATAAATCTTCAAGAGCGTGACGAGTAGAAGGATTAGCAAAGGGAGCAAACACACAACCAATCAGTAACTGTGCATTGTTATACTGTACAGTGGATCTAATACATAAACACACGACGGTGTTTATTATAGCGTTGGACTATTATTACTAGTGTACCTGGCCGTTAAAAATGACGGGAAAGAATGTGTTTCACCACGTCAATGACCACACTTTCGTTACTAATTAATTGGCTTTAAAGGATGCACTGCAACTGCCAGCTTTAAGGAAACGTGAGAAACTAGCGAGGCCCGTGGAAATTTTTCGGTTATCTTTGGTTTTCTTTTTTCTAAGCGTAATGAACCTATACCCTCTCTTAGTTTAAACCTAAACCACCTCGTTTGACCTACGACTGTTAACGAGTCTCATCCACTTCGAAGTCGGGTAGCCACCTATAACTTTTGTCGGTGCTATCAGCACAGATCTACCTCGATAGCATATTATTAACTACCCGAAAAACTGTGGGCACTTTTACATTATTGCAAATTTTACGCTACACTAACCGCCAGTGGTAAACTTTCGAGTATCGCTCCAAGTACTGACCGAGTTTAAATTGACAAAGTTGTTACATTTTCGTTTTTTTAGCATTTGTTCAAATTCGTCAAACCAAAGAGCTCGTGAAGTGTTGCTACTGTTGTGTAGTGTAGTCTATAGTCAAACTATAGTCATGGTCAAGGCAACACAAATGGAGTCGGCTGATAAAACCGAAGAAAGTCGTACGTGTACAACTAACTGTACGACCGGCTCAGTGCACTTCATCTACTCTATGATGCTCCTTTCTTACTGCACCTCGTCTCTTATAACGCATTTCGTCTACTCTGACACACTTTGCCTACCTAAACACACATTGCTTACTAGAACGCTAGCACCTCGTCTAGAACACACCTTCTTTCAGTACCTCCAGTATATGTATAGAGTTTTCACGTTCTCGGGCCTCGGGACAAGCTTTTTCAGTCACTGCTACGATCAGTTTAAGACCAATGCTATAAAAACCCTACTATTTC
>LQNS02278087.1:11778727-11801957 GCA_001587735.2 Parhyale hawaiensis
ATTGAAAATAATCTTGTAAAAGTGTATTTCCCATATATATATGCATATGCACACAAACATACACCATTAATTAACGTGACCCTTGCCTTGTTTCAATTTGCAACAAATTAAATGACAGTATCAGCAATAATTATTTATGTCCTAACATCATTCTTTTTATAGCTACGAATTTTGGCAACAGAACAACATCAGAGACCGTGTTGTAAACACGATTCTGTTGGAGGTAGAGTTGTGAGAAACCGCGCGACGGCTTTTTCATTCGGCAATTGAGACATTACCCTAGCGTAAAAACTAAAAGTTTTTATTGTTTTAAGTCACATCTATGACATTATCCATGCTTAACGCATATTGGAGGGGTGCAGTGCTAAATAGTTAAGATCACTTACAAGCAATTGAATGATGCACAATTGTATGCATCATGGTCGAGCATGCAGCGTTGCCAGACGTATGTCTTTAAGCGGGTAGCGGCAAAGTTGTTAACTTACAAGTAATTATACCAATATAATATCGCTAAATTATTAAATGCTGAGTGAGTCATGTCTGCTGTTTCATGTTGACATTTCTGTACATTTACGGTAGTAAATATAAATTCTTTAATGAATGAATGCTACATTTTCTTAATGACAGAACTCGCTGCAGTCTGGTCCTCATGACGGTCTTGGCATTACACCGGCATTTAGCCATTCATGGTATTAGTGATGATGATTTGATTAATTACCATGAAACATACATATATTGGCATAGTACAGTAGCTGTCAGTGTCGCAAAACTGATACTTTACAGTCTTAGAATGCATTGTAACACACAAAAAATTGACACACTTCCCCAGCCCCACCATCTGCTGGTGCAATTGCAGCTTTTTGCGCTACACGCGAAACAAAAAAATGCATTTCAAACCCCGTGGTCTAGGCTATGTGCTGAATTTTTATATATATATATATGGAATTTATTATTTATTGAATGAAATATATATAATTGAACGGTTATCATTACTTTTCTCATGTATCCCAAACTCAGCCTAACTTATGGACAGGGCTGTCTGTAGCGTTTTGAATCTCTGCAACAGTTAGGGTAATGTCTCAATTACCGAATGCCTTTCTATTACTGAACGCAATAAGATTCCTAACTATATTCAGTAATAGATGGGCATTCGGTAATTGAGACATTACCCTAGTCACCAAATTGACACATCTGCGTAATGTTTCTTTTCTGCAGTCACAAAAAAAGACATATTTGCGCAAAGCCTCTCTCTTAGTCACCAAAAAGACACAGATGGTCATTTCTAATCATAAAAAGTTGCCAAATAATTGGAGACAATGCACACTTTCTAAAATATGGTACAGAATGTAGGTCGTGAAGTAGAATAGCGCTAGGGTAATGTCTCAATTACCGAATGCCCATCTATTATCGAATATAGGTAGGAATCTTATTGCGTTCGGTAATAGAAAGGCATTCGGTAATTGAGACATTACCCTATAAATTTGCTCCCTAATCTGTAAGCCTCATTTTGATTGTTTAATCTAGTTTTCTCAACAAATATTTTAAGTGAATTATTTGATGAAAAATTCCTAAAGGGAGAAATATATATATATATAGGCCTCATTCCATAGTGTGGCACTTCTCGCCAAGATCTTGGAGAGTAGTTTGCCGTCCTCGGAAATGCGGGTGCGCACCTATGAGCGCCGCAACCTGTGGAACCTCATTTCATAGTGTGGCACTTCTCGCCAAGATCTTGGCAAGTAGTTTGCCGCCCTCGGAAATGCGGTATATAGGTACCAGGCTGCAGAACTTGGCATTTTTTAGGTAATATTGCGGTCTTGATTCACTTAAATTAGTCTTATATTTTGAATATCGGGGTTTCATGGAGAGGCTGTGCACGGCAACCCTCACGGCTCAGAATTTTGCGAGAACTGACTTGCTGCCACGGCAAAGCCAACGTTCAGCTGCAGCAGGCTGCTGCCGCTGCCTTCAAAACGTACGTGCGTATGTACTGGATTGCTTCCAGCCATGAGCCGTAATGAGATAGCGCCATCTTGCGGGGGCAGCGGGCGGGCGGCTGACGTTTTTGCTTCATTGGTATATTATTTGTCCCATAAAGAGAAAATATAACTATTAGGTATATGTGATGCAACTTAGCGTAATCTTCAAATCATTGTCATCCATAGGGATTTAAGAAGACGTAATTGAAACTTTGCTACGGAGCTATATCACAGTGAAGTAGTATTTTTTGACTCTGGTGTTGGCGTGCAGCTCTTATTTAAAGCCATCTCTCAGACTCATGGGCATTGGATGGCAGCTGCTTGAGCAATTTTATTTGTTGCGTTTTTGAGATGTGGCAGGTGCCGGGTGGTTATTTGAGCTTTATCTGATATTGATTTCAAAAACTATAGGCTTTTGATGAACGTTTTTCAAATATGAGCATTCAGAGTCAGATTTTGGCTATATTTTTTTTTTTTAATAAAAAGTTATAATCGCCCGAGGCCACGAGTCTGCATGCAGGCGGCAGCCATTGCCGTGATTGCCCCTGCTTGCCCACCGCGTAATTAGGATGTGTAAACTAAACTCACGTAAAGAGCAGAAAGTGGGTGCACGCACGTGCAGTGTTTTGTGGCAGTGAATCTGTCGCAGCTCCTCAATGCCAAGTTCTGCAGCCTGGTATAGGTATATATATATATTTTTTTGTATGAACAGTAGGTTGTGAAGTAGAAATGTACATTTAATTCTTAACCTAGCGTGCAAGACTCATTGCTATACACTAATATACTGAACATGTACTGTAACAGAACTACTGTATGAATACCTTCCTACGGGGAGAAATAAATGGGTTTTCTTTCTTTCTTTCTTGTGCGCAATCAATGGATTTGCAAGATCAATCGCGCAGCGCAAACCATTGATTGTCAAACACCTAACCTAACCAATGTTTTTCTTCAAATTTCCCTCTTTTTCTGAGTATATCAGATAGGTTAGGAGAGGCAAGGCCTGTTTTTTCTTTTTTCATTTTAAAATTTTGGGCACCATCAATTTTAGTCAATGGTGAGATGGGGTTAGGTTAGGCATTTGAGCAATCAATCGTTTACCCAGCGCAATCACGCACAACATTAACATAAATTCCTATTTTAGTAATTTTGTTTGTATAAAACTAAAGTACCAATAGGCTAGTAAAGTAGCGGCGCTACAGCAAATTGTAGTTGCACTACCGCTACAAGCTTAAAATGTACTAGTGATGCTATGCCCACCTTTGATAGGTAGTCACGGTCAGAGAATAGTTTGTTCCAGAAAAGTGAAACACTCTTGCTTTTGACTCACACCAGCAGCAGGCTTTAGAATCAGCCTATTTGAGACAAAACATGTTGAATAACTAGTCATAAGATCCTTCGTAAATCTACAGCTTATTTCTTTCGCGTGTCGACCTGTCACCAGGGCAGTCAGGGTTCAAAAGTTGTTTAATCAATAACTTCAAAATAAAAGATCGAACTAAGGAGAAAAAACTCGGCCTACATCAGCTCATGCTCCCATAAATCAACATCAAGATAAATAGTTAAACAAACGAGAAAGCACCTACAATATATCATATGTGTCCGAACGTCTCATTCTCAGAAGACAATGTTTTTTTTTTACAAAAATTGAACGACTAACGATGACTGCGGTTCGACGGTGCCAATCTATTTCTCGAAGAATTTACAACAAAGAACAAATAAACATCAGCAGCTTACATTATCAAATAAATAAGCACTTAGTCTAAACAGTTTCATACCTTACACACAAAATATTAACTACAAAAATACTAAAATGAAGGCACAATCATGGCCCACTGCAGACGGGGATTCCTACTCGATTTTGTTTACGAAGTTCAAATACCGTGTGGTTGTTCAAGGCAAGCTGCTATTGGCTGTTGGCTGGCTGCCATTAGCCAATCATAGTTAGTAGCCACATTCCAGACAGAGTACTCTCACGTAATATTTTGAGATATTTCTGTGTAAATCAAAATTCTCTATTGAAGATACTTTTAAATATGTTTGAAATTATCTAAGAAAAAGAAAATTAGAAAAATTAGATTACTTAGAGAAGTACACTCGATTAACGGTTATTTACAAGAGTTTGATTTATTTTTATCTACTCTTTTTGGAATTTGCTTTCTTATTGGAAGTCATGATTTGAGCAGGAGTGGATATTTCACACTGTTGACATTTGTTACCTCGTATATGTCATTCATATTTCATGATATTTGATTAATACTCCCAACAGATCACATAGGAATTTTCAGCTTAAAACAGGCGGGTATAGAGCAAAGAAGCCACTTCGTGATACTATATATAACTACCTAAACATTTGGAGTTAGCCTATGATAGGTATAGGAAAGGCTATTTTAACACCCATCCAATATTTCTGATTGAACGCAACTCATTGTCGATGATACAATTTTACCAGTTTTGAGCCCAAAATCAACATACAGAACGTGTAAACTCACACTCACAACACAGCTGCCAGTGAATGGAGCATTCTGTAATTTTAATCGCGATCGCTATTCAACTGTGCGGAATTTTGCAAATAGACGTTCTGACAAACACTGGTCGAACCAATTGCGGATCTATGGGGGGCAACGGGGCCAAAAATGCGGGGGGGGGGAGGCAAGACTTGACCCCCAATACCCAAGACTGATAAAGGGGGCATAGTATGTTATGCGGCGCCTAAAAGAGCGAAGTTTAATACTAGCTCAATTTATATTGTTGTGCATATTTTTAACACCAGCGTTGTAGCACTCCAGATCAGGAAGCAAAGAGCGTAACGGGAGGACTCACGAAAAATTAGCACAAAAAAGTGACGTCATCATCGACGAATATATGGCTGAGCAGCCTAGGATTATTTCAACTAATTTAACCAGAAAAATCGTCTTAAATTACGAAATTCTTCTTTAGCGAATAAATAAATTAAAATAATGTATACTATTTTAGCAATTATCAATAGAAAATTGCCGTGCATGCTGGTGGAAACTGTCACAGCACTAGCGCCGAATTTTGTCTTTTTTGGCGACCTGATTTAACTTCTTTTTCTTAATTGAAGCCTCATTTACACTTCATATTCAGTTCACAGTGCTCTTCACGAACATATTTACTTCTTATTGACAAATATAAGCACCATTAGAGCCAATTCTGTACGCGAGAGTAACCACAGCAACAGTTATCCTATTGGTCGTACTTTCTGTGCTTGGCGACAACATTTTAAGATAATTTGCAGTTCAAGTAGCTGGCCAGTCATGAGCGGGAGATTAAATGAAATAAATCGAAAAAATATTGCTCAAAATATTCTGCATGATCTCCTCTAGTTGCATGCATCATCCTAGCTAATGCCAGGACTTTGCTGGAGGTTAGGCCCATTATTCAGCGGATGCCTATCTTGCCGTGACTAAACCTGCGCTCAACCTACTTATGCAGCAGCGAGCGCTCTAGCCACTACGCCACGGCGGCCCATTTATAATCATATATGTTTGGAAAATTCTGGGACGTATCACTGTGCATGTGAATGAGCGGATTGTTGCCAGACACTCAGAAAGAACTGGAAGGACTTGTAATATAGGTTCGCATCCAAGCAGAAATGATGGAAAAGCCGTGGCCACAAAATATTCTATAAGCTTTGCCGTACGGGAAGCAAGATTGTCTAACAAAATGCCTCGGCATATTCGAAACGCCACTGATATTAAAATTAAAGAGTTCAAAAACTTGCTGGATTCTCCAGATAGGACAGTAGTCTGCGGTTACGTGCACTGTGGAGATAATTCACTGCTGGCTCTCTCTTTGGTTACTATCTGCTGTCCCACAGAAGACACCCAGTAGCGTGACTCCACAAACGTTGGGTGAAGTGCGGAACGTCACCTGGACTACTTCCGAAGACCCACATGGTAGGTATTACCGCAGATGGTGTTAAAAACGCATTTACTCAATACACTCATTGTAATAATATAATCTACTGGACCGATTTGTATTATTTTGTACCCAAAATGTTCGTCTTGATCTTCTTGGTGAACCTAGAAACTGGCTAAACCCTGCCCTGGTTCAAAATATTGAGCAATAGTGTTTGTCTCAGGTTTTATTTTGTACATATAGTGAAAATCTTTCCATCTTTAAGCATTTTATTTTATTCATCAGCAGCGAAGAGAACTAAACATTTCAGTCAAAAACCTCCGTTACCTTAATTGCTGCCTCCATCCCCCCATTTTCATAATCTTTTTTCAACGTTTCTCCCAGTTTATATATCCGATTTTTTATGTTTTTCCTTCGCTCAAAACGCTTTTCTTGATTGTGTCGCAAAAAGGTTTCAATCTGAGAACTTATTTGAAGTAAAGTAAATTTAATTATAAAATTCAATGTAACTATTTCAAATGGCCAATTCTCATGCCTGCCTGATGGCAACACTGAAAGCTCCAAAAACAATGAGGCAACACGTGTCGCGAGATCCNTTTTGCCACCTTTTCGAAACTTTGATCGAAAAAAGGGGAGATAATCTTCCTAACATTGAAGGTAAGCATGAGATCACACAATTGAGTAATCTAACCTATGTTTTGTATTCATTCGTTTGTTGTATCCATAAATTTGCCACAATATTCTCTAGTTACATGCACAGTCTGTTATTTATTCCGAAAAATTATTTAACCTTGTTAGGGTTAAAAATTTAGGTAAAAATGCATATCCAATAAACGATCTTCTGTTCTATAAGGAAGCTCAATTATTTTTGCGTTGAAACACGTCTCATTATCCCTCTTGAGCGAAGAGTATCATTCAGTCCCAGAAAAGGTCAACCATTAGGTATTCTGTTAAAACTAAAAAATTAATTAATTTTACACTAAGCGCCCAACTTTATAACCTATAAAGAATTTTTTATTGAAACTTTCAGGACCGATTTTACTACTTCTGGTAGCAAAATACTTGTAATATCTAGATAGACCTCCACGCACTATGAGCGTAACCCTATAGGCGCTTTTATAAGCGTGTCAGGGTTGAAAAGGGGGTCGAAACGCTTGCCCAACGAATAATTTATTATCGATGAATTTGAAACATTTTTATTTTAAAACACTGCCTCCTATTCCTCTCGTATGGAAGAGTAGCATTTATTTTCCCCAGATTTGCTCACTACCTTGCCAAAGCTAAAAAATCCTTTTTCTAGATTTGAAACCATACATTTCCCTAACCTTTTTTTCAAAACTTTCTGTGTTTATTTCATCATTTTGACGCCGATAAAGGCTACAATAATTTTTTACATCTAGCAACGAGCATGATCAGCTCAACCCTGAACTTCTACAAATACTATTTGGGTTGCAACTTGTAAATAGAGCTCTACTGTCTTTGTCTCAGAAGTTATTATTTATTATGATTAGCTAGACAATTAGAAAATACTTGGTCATAAAATAACTTTTTGTCATCTTTCACTGCATGGAAAAGATATACGTTTCGAAATTAAAATTACCGGTTCCTAGTCAGGGACAAAAAGAGCATTCAACCTTGAGCCTATACGTCCTTACCTGTTTCCTTCTTTATTTAAAAATGCTGCATCGATTTCCATATGTATTTTGAATTGTACTCGCTTCCAGTTATGTGCATCATTAACTTTTCCGTAATAGTCCTGACAATCTCGTCAGGTCTACAGCAAAGGTAAAAATGTTCCTGCTTTAATAGAGGCATATTAGCCCTGAATTTTTGGCCCATAAATTTTTTACATCTGCAGAGTAATCTTTTTCGGTTACGACAGTGTGAGGGACGAACTTTTGAGAGAAATAGACACCTGTCTTCCGCCTAGGGCTCAGATATACAGCGTTTTAAAGCGTATATTTTAAATTGCCTGATAAGGCAAAAAATAGTCCACGCAACAAGCATTTCAACCCTAGAAGGAATAAAGTAATGGTGCAAGCAACTAGAGGAAACCATGACGAACGTTTTAAGCTAAAAATCACGAAATCGGCCCAGTAGTTTCGGAGAAACAGTTGGGAAAAGGACATTGTAATGATTGTTCAATGTAAAAACGCTTTTAACCATGGCAGCATTGAAGTCGTTAAGCCCAATTGAGGAGTTTACGGCTCCTTAATAGAGTGTGTACACTATCGCAAAAATTGCTCAGTCACTCAACTTTTCACTTCGGCCGTCACATTGTCGTGACTATACTACTAGTGCCGCTTGACTGCCACGCTAAAACTATGCGTCATTGCAACTTCACACAAACTTAGAAGTAGAGGTATTCTCCAAGCTTCGCCATTGCTGCTTTTTGTACCGTACACACTGCAAGAAATGACTCGTACCTTAGATATTCTTTTTAGTGGTATAGCAATGTCCAAGCCGAAGCCTTGTGCTCTGCAACGGAATCGGAAACAGAACTGCGTGGAAATGCAGTTTTTTTTTGTACATGTGCGCCAGCCCTAAGAGGCATAAGCTATTCTTAAGACCTATATGATTGTGGGTGTTTTCAAGCAAATATGTCTACTTCAAAAACGGTGCAGACTTGAACATATCACAAACGAGCAAGAAAACGAACATGAAAAATTATTTAATATTCCATAAGTTCAACTCGTACATTAATAGAATTAATGTAGTTTTCCACTTTCCTAGCACAGCCAAGTATGTAAGTCATGAACACACTCCTGGGGGTTGAGTTCCCCTCCCCCCTCCCACACACTCTCATTCCTAGTAACGGTGCGGCCTGGCTGAGTGATGGGGATATATTGAGGAAAACAACTGGTGCGCTTTGCTGTCAGGGGAGAAAATAAAGTTCTTACGAGAATGTCCAAATTTTTCGTATAAGTAGCCTAAATGTTAAATGTGGTGCATGCATTTTTATCTCTGTTTCCAATTCTTAGCAGGGTTAAAAGTTTTTAGGGTTAAGCTATTGACGCACGCAACGAGAAGAAATAAACATTAATATTTAAACAAAAAATGATAAAATGGGTCCAGTGAACGACTATACGGCTTATGACGACGGAATAGCAACTATTCAAATTTTTAATAACCTAATTTTTTAATTATACATGTTTCCCTATATAACCATGCACATACAATTGCACTATGCCTTGGCTGGCTAGGAAACCGAAAATTTTGATAATCATTGGATTTAGCATTTGCTCTCCCCCCCCCCAAGCAACAGGGCTGGATCCGCCCTTGGGTCGAACTCACAGCAATCTCCAAGATCTAAATCGACGGGCTTTCGTAACGAAACGCTTACCGTGTACTGCTTTAAAATTTTGCAATTTCCTATTGATTTCAGGTATGTAATCTCCATCATCTTTCTTTTACAATAGACTTGAGTGCTACATAATTTCAAATCTCAAACTCGATGTTTTTCCCTATTTATGGAGAATTTCCTCAATGACGGCCGTACGTGAGGCCATTTGCATTGCATCTTGTACAATGTACAAATTCCCCAAGTTTCCTTCAGTGATTTTTTAATTTTCAACACCATTCTCTTTCTTTTGTACTAAGTCAGCTCAAAAAAAAAAAGGGAGCCAGAAAGTGGGCGGGGCATGCCAGAAAGTGTCATTGCTCACTAATCGTGTAACAGGACCAGTCTTTTTTGAATAGCAGGGCTGGGCATTGCACCGCAAATCGCCAAATTGCGCCCTTAACCGCCCATGCGCCCAAAGCGCACTGACCTTTTTGGGGCGAATCGGAACAATTCAAATTTTTAAAAGAGGCGCACCAATGAGTGGTGTATTTGCAATTTATTGAGCCTCTCGCTTCAAAAAAGAAAAAAGTTCTCAGGAATGTCGCTCATAATGCCATTGCCCATCTCGGGATTTTACACTCGACCTTCGGATTCCCTGTGAAAACTAATTTAAACTTTCAGACCTTAACATTGTCTATATGATAATGTAAAAGTCAGAGGTGGGTTGCCGGACTAATGAAGCGGTAAAGCGGTTATCCGGTAATACCGTTTCACGCCACGCCAGGTGCCCACTCACCATCCGACATCATGTCGCTCTTCACCCCGCTCCGAAAACAGCATAGTCACCCCTAGCGACTCAAAAGGCCCAGGACTACTGGGTCCGTTGCGCTGCAGTCTCCTCTGCAGCGCGTAGGCTTTCGCTGCTATGTGCCTCTCATACGTGCTGCGGCTCATGCCTGTTACTTGGTTGAGTCACCGCTGCAATGCATATTTAGCGCTCATGTTTATGCTCTAGTGTTGTCAATTGTGCTCAACAGAGGCAACTGTTTGTCTGTGTAACTTTAACTAGATTTTCTAAAGTTTATATTTGTATTGTGCGAACAAAGTATTGTTTCTAGAATTCAGTAATATCTTGTATTTGATCATCTGTCATTTGATGCGAGATACGGTATGAGACCTGTATTTCTGCAAGATATAGTCCGAGATAAAAACTGACAACTTTTATTTTTCCTTAAAATCTCATGCCACGTTTTTCTCGAAGGGGGGCCGCTCTTGCAGTCTGGCACACGACCAGGTACACGTACTGGTTAGCCTTAACGGACTGGAAACGGCATAGACAGCACTTCCAGGTTTTCCTAGGAGCTAGGATCCCTTCGCTAAAGCCTTAGCAGCACCACACGGCGACGGCTGCACCCTAGGTCTTTCCAGAGTCTGCTATAGTCTGGTGCATAGCTTATAAGATATAAAGAGGGATCCCCACCCTAGCCAAAGCAGCTAGTCGCTACGGCCGCCAGCTACAGGCCGCTAGGCAAGCCGGACGGCCCGTGTGTATTACCGGGACCGCCCGCAGAGGCACCATATTGCCCCGGCCCGACAAAGGAGGCCGATTAGCAAGCCGGACGGCCCGCGAGAGCTATACGAGACCGACGGCCCTCAGAGAACCCTGATATAGCGCTTTACCGTTACCGTAATCGGCTGAAAATTACCGGGACTTGGACAATATTCAAAGCGGTAACGGAGAGCGTCTAAAATCTAGATCAACAGTCGTTGGTTTTTATTTACTGCCCGATTTAACTGAAATTTTGTAGTTGTATGTAAAACATTAGTTCTAAAACATTTTTGCTTGAGACATTTTTCGAAATTGTTGATATTTTTTGAGTCATTCACATTTTTTATTTTTCTGGGGCAAATTTTAAAAATGCTGTATCTCCGGTATTTTTTAACCAATTACTATCTTGGTTCAACTCGTTATATAAAGAAAAAGGTGTTGACAATAATAGTACGGTCTGTCCTGTTTGAATTTCGTTACAAAATTTTGAAAATTAAAAAATAATAATTTTTTATATATTTTAAAATATTTTTCGAAACAGAAACATGGATAGAGAATTTATGAAGACAAAAGTTGAAATCTACAGATCGTACTTTTAGAGACTAAGATAACGCCTTTCGCTTTATTTTGCAAATTGAATGGTGAAAATAGGTTTAAAAGCGATTTGAAGGTGGGGCATACTGCAAAAAATTGAAATATGAGAAAACGGCGGAAAAGGAAGGATCCATTTTCATTGCATAACTCGTTTTGTATTGGGAAACTGAAAAAAACGTACATGAGTGGAACCCACATTATTCTGATTTTACATATCTGTACCAAATTCTATGAAAATCTGCACAGTTTGAATTGAAAATTTTACTCCATCTCTGAATTTTTTTTAATACCGATAAGCATTCCCAATTTGGCCATCTTCTGCAACCTGGTCTAATTTTTGTCTTCTGAATTCTATCAGCAAGGAACAGAATTGCCAAAATCTCCAATGCAGTAAGAAGTGCATTCAGATAATAATAGGATAAGGATCTCACGTTTGCATTCTTCTGCAAACCCGTCATCGATCTCCATGGAAATGCAACTTGATATACGAAATGTCGCATTATACTTCATTAGGAATCTAGGAATCTAGTTGAGCCTCCGTCTGTACGTCCGTTCTCTACGCATTGTAGTATTAGAGTGGGAGGAATCTAAGATACAAGAAAATTTTATTTTTATTCCTGGAGTGGGGGCTTTAGAATTCGACTCCCGTCCTACACGTGACTTAAGAGGCGACCAACGCAGACTCGATTCCAATTAAGCGACTGAACTTGTATGCCTTCTCAATGGCCACCGGCTGCTGCTTGGCAGGCGTATGATCCCGGGGAAGATGGGGTTGTGAGAACCCTCATGCGAGGAAATGTGTAGGTATGAAAAGCATATGAGCTCCTTGGCGCAACCGGCAACCAGAGAGGCGATCACTTGGCTGTTGCCATAACCGTGAGCCCGTCATTCCACAGTCAGCTCCTCTCCCTACCTCTCAAGACTTTTTTCCCCATTCCTCAATTTTTACTTTATTCTGTGCTAATTGCAAGCTCTGAAGGGCAGGGGCCATGGGAGGTTGGAGGAGGCCCCCACATGTCCGTCTTGACTATCATTCCATATTTGTGGTTCTGGTAGACCTATGTGGGCCAAGGCTAAGCGTGTGTATGAGACGGCAGACCATCGTCTGTGGCAGCGGTCTAGAGAGTCTCTGCTGAGTGTTGACAATCCATATTGTAGGTGGAGTGAGCTAAAGGGTTCAGTTTTCGGTGCTGAAGCTTCGTTGCCGCCCCTTGTTGGTTCCGGTGGTGGTACCATTGCTGATCTCTTGGCTCGGGCGGAACTCTTGTCGGCTCGCTTTGATGGGAAGCAAAGCAGAGATTTGTGGTCATCGCCTCATGCATGCCCCCGTGAACCTCGTTTAACCTCTAAGGCGCTCAGATCTGGTACTATCAGGGTGCTGCTTGATGGCCTTGATCCTCATGGAAGTGTAGACTCAGTTGGCATGTTTCCTCTGTTTTATAAGCAGCTTGCTGGCGTTCTCGCCCTTAAGCTTGGAGGGATCTTCCGGCGCCAGTTACGGTGAGAAAATTTTCCTTGTTGTTGGCGTATTAGGAATATTAATCCCATTCACAAATGTCCAATGTCGCCATCTACCGACCTATTACGCCGACGCCAATTTCGTTGAAGGTGTTCGAGAAATTGGTCGCTTGTTAGTTTGATCGTTTAGCCGAGTCTACGAACTGGTCTTGGTTGTTTTGACGCATTGTTGTCGGTGTCACATTATTTACAGTCCGTGCTGGATTATGGGTCTGAGGCACGCCTTGCACAGGGGAATTTCAGTGCGGCGTTTGTCAGGGTCAACCACAGGGGTCTATTATAAAAGTTACAGTCGCATAGTGTGGGTGGTAGGGTTCTATCAGTCCTTCAGGATTTTGTTCTGAGCGAACGCAAAAGTGTGTCTCTTTACGGTTTTTTTGAGTGCCTCAGTATTGGTGGAGTCTGGCACCTCTCAGAGTAGCGCAGTTGGCCTGCTGCTGTTCGTTCTGTATATTAGTGACGTGCTCTCTTCGCTTGAGAACGTGATGATCAGCGATGCCCCAACGATTCCACTTTGATAGCAGTGATACGGTACCTGCCTCCAACATGCGTAATGATGTCACCCAGTCTCTGAATAGGGATCTGTCGCTCATGAACACATGGTGCTTTGCCTGGAGTATGCACTTAAATGCCAGTAAGACCAAGTCTATGATTCTCAGTGGGTCTCGGACATGTACTTTTTACCGCAACCCCCGCATCTGTAGATAGATGACACACTTCTTCAGAAGTCTAGCTCCTTAGAGATTCTCGGTGTTGTCTTTGATCAGACGCTTACTTTTGAGTCGCATATTAGGCGAATGGTGTCACGTGTTTCCCTCACCTGGCAAACGCACATGCACTGGTTTGTGCTGCGGGTATAGGCCCACTGGCCCCAGATGAGTAAGTGTAGTTTCAGTCGACCTCGGGTCACCAAGAACTATGACGCTAATTTGACGGAAGGAACCAATGACCCGAGACTCCCATCTCTGAGGAAGGCAGCTCCGCCACGGCGCCGTGCATGCACACACAACTGCCGAGTCAGCACACCAACATCTGCAAAGAGCTCGCGTGCCTGGATGGGCATCAAACCTAGCTGCGAGCGATACAATGTGTTAGAGCTGAGAACGGAAGCATACTGCTACCGAGGCTCTTGCGTAAGGTGAATACTGTGTTTGGTGACAGGAAGGTCGTCCGCAGATGCATTTATGCTTTTTTGCGGCCTGTGTTGGAGTATAACTCACCGGTCAGCTGCTGACAGTTACTTGTATCTGCAGGATCGAGTTGTTAGTTCAGCCAGCAGGCTGTGTAGGGAAAATGATCTGGTCAATCTGTCCCATAGGAGAGGAGTGGCCGGACTCTGTATGATTTATAAGGTAAATAACAATGAGAAACATTAGTTGTATTCTTCTGTCTCTGCCCTCAAGGTCTTCAGGAGGATTGTAGGAGTTGTGCATCACGCGCACTCATTCACTTTAGAGAGTGTTAGATGCCGAACTCGTCAGTTCAGCAGGTGCTTCACGCCCTAGTCTGTTGGGGTTTTGAATTCATTGCAAGCATCAGCTTTCGCTTGTGTTAGCCTGCATGCATTTAAGTCAGCTGTTAATGGGTTTTCGTTGGATTTTCTTTAGAAGCGTTTTAGGCTTGCCGGTGTCGCAAAATGCTTCATTTTGGTTGTACTACCTGCCGGGGTGGCTCAAGCATTAATTGTAAGCTAATAATAATAATTATTTGCTGGAAGGAAAATCAACAATAGCTGTCTTCCTTTTGCTTCTTGAAAAAAATTTTCAGCTAGTTTGGATGGAAAGACATGAAGTTCATTTCACCCGTATCACATCTAACGCTTTTTTTACGTCAAAATAATATTCGCTTTGGTGGTGGACGATGACGTTAATAGCGCTAGATACGCTTTGAGAGCTCAGAGCGGGTAGTAGTAGGCATGTTCACTCTATAATTATTTTATGAAACGAAAACAATGCGTCGTGCAAAGAAATACAATCACCTGCTGAGAAGGAAAGAGGGTTGTGATTTTGTGACACAAGAAACTGAGCGAGTCCGTTGGACTGTGCTGTATAGCTATCGCATCAAAGCTGAGAAATTATGGCTACTGATCAATGTCAACGGGTCTCTCAATAGTGTAAGAAAAAAGAAAAAATCGGATTTATCAACAAAAAATGCAAATTGTAAGATTATGAAGGGCTAAATTACCCGTAAACTGTGGGAAACAGCGTTTAGAAAAGGCGTGCAAATACACAGGAGAACAAAGAGCTTAGAAAAAGCATGCAAATACACAGGAGAACAATGCAAGAAGTACCGTCATATCTATGTGTCTTTATCAAGAGACAGGTACGAACTCTTTGCTGGCAGAAGAAATGTGAAATTCACAGGCGACATCAGACTACAAAAAGAAGTTAGATGAGGGGTTAGAGATGTAACGCCGGCTGCCCACTACTAACTTTCGTTGCCGCTAGCAGCCCTAGAAACAACGTAACTAATCCGACTAGACTGTGCAGACGTGGCCGTGACTTCAACATGACGTCTATGAACATTGTGCTGCAATTCTTAAAATATCAATCTTGGTGGTCTTACACCGCTCGTAATAAGGAACGGTCGTTGAAAGTTCAACATTGCCACTCGCTATAGTGTAAAAGTTACAGTAGCGACTGAAATATTTAAAATTTTTTGAGACAGTTAAACTTTGCGCAAGCTGAAGCCGTGACGTAGCTACGTGAACGGATTAGTTGAGTTGCCTCTAAGCTGCTAGCGGCAACGAAAGTTGTTAGTGGGCAGCCGGCCTAAGGTAGATGGACTGCGTAAAGGTAGACAGGGTTAAGCGGTGGCCTTTACTGTGGTTTAGACGGGATGGGTTAAGTTAGAAGCGCTGCCTTAGGTCAAACTAAGGTAAGTGAAAACAATTAACCGAGGAATTTTCACGAGTGCCGCTAGTTACTCTTAATCCACATAGTTCTACCATAAATTTATTTTGTGTAACATTTACAAGCACTTCAACAACTAAACTAGAAAACTACATCGTATCGTTATTTAACTGAATAGTCTGCAATTTCAACTGAGCAATGTATTTTAAAAATTTACTTGGTGAACTATCTGTGTAGAATAAATAAAAAATATTACTTTTATTGTGTTTGAAATTACAAAATTTTTTACTGAAATGAAACATTTTCTCCTCGTATTTAAGCATACCAGAAGATTTTAAAACTTAGGCCTATATAAGGTAATACGGAAATCTTCAAGGTAATTCAAGCTAATTTGGTGTTTTTTCAGCTAATTTTGAGTATTTTCGTTTCAAAATAGCACTTACGCTTTACTATTGGATTACCTTTACCGCTTTACCGGTACCGCTGGTATTTTTTTTAAATTACCGCTTTAAAGATACCCGAACTTTGGGAAGCCGTTACCGCTCTACTGATACCGCGTCAACGGAAAAAATGACAGCTACCCACCTCTGGTAAAAGTACATTTTCATGTAAGGTAAACTCTGAAATCGACTACAAGCAAAAGTAGAGACCTCTTTCACCAAACATCTAACGTACTGAATACGCTTCATCACTTTCATGTAGGTTAATTCTAGCTGACACTTCCGTCGACGCTTCATGAATGTTCGTTCACCGACGTTTCATGAATGTTCGTTCACCGACGCTTCATGAATGTTCGTTCACCGACGTTTCATGAATGGTTATCTGTCCATTATTATTTAATACGGCAACTAAAGTAAGCACTTTGTAAAGGGCACTCATTTAAAAAAGAATCAAGGAAAAAGCTAATAAAAGAGTGCATGGTACCATAAAAGAATCAAAACTGGAGAAATAAGTTGAATAAAAAAAACGGTGCATACAAACAGTTCAAATTACATTTCCTCAAAATGATTAAAGTTACGCCAGACGCAAATCTCAGGGCGAGCTAATTCACATGCACAACATTCATATCAACGCGTCCGCTCTTCCGAACGTGTTACTGTGCCCTAGAGTCAGCAGAAAAGTACACTGTTTTTAGAGGTTTAGTTCACTCAGTACTGGAAGAGATCTCTGTAACTTGCGTAGCGATACTTGCAAAGGAAACTGATTGACGTTTAACATCTCGATTGCTTCTGTGGCTTAGGCAAATTAAGTGATGCTGGCAACGTCGCTACAAAACATTCGGATCGACGAGTGCATGGATGAGTAAACGTGTTGAGATGAATGACTTGTGAACAGGGCCTCAGGAAAATTATCTGCCGGTTAAGTATAGGCGTCTTCAACTTGAGGAAAAAGTGTCTGTAGTACCTGGAGCATGAATAATATATATATATAATTCGCGGCTTTTTATATTAGGGCGACAATAGCAAACCGTCACTCACTAGGGCGACGCGAGGAAGCTGGCCAACAATGAATTGGCCCGTGAGAGGTTAGGTGAAGGCCAGGAATGGTTCTGCTAGCGTTCTAATGACTTCACGAACAACTATAAGGTCAATCAAAGTTTAACGCTAGGTAACGAAAGCTCATTTTCTGGCCAATCAAAAATTGACGCTAAGTAATAAACGCACATTGGGACGTTAGCAGAATCAGTCCTTGCGTGTACCTAACCTTCCGAGGGCCAATTTATTGTTGAAGGGCTTCTGTACTTGGGTGGTGGTGATCAGTGGTAGCATCTGAGCGCGCGTTTACTATCGAGAAGACGGCGGCCCGGTAAGGTATAAATTATAAATAGTATTTTTTTCGATACGTGTCGCCTTAGTGACACTAACCGCATAACAGTGAATCTCGACTTCATGTCGGACGAACGTTGCATTTTAAAACCGGCCCTCTGTTATCTTTGTAGTATTATATGACTGTTAGCAAACACTCAGTATAGTTAAGGTCAATTAATAACTTTGTAGTGAGTGCTCAATAGATTTGACGATATTCTGGGTCATTAGTTACATAGGGATTGTTAAATTGTTGGTTTACTATATAGAGTAAAGTATCCGATGTAAATAAATATGTGTGGGTATTCAAATAATTAAGGAGCCTTTTTTTTTTCATGTGCTGTAGAATTATGTAGCAGCTGGCCTTTACCTGTAAGATGTTATATTCTACGACGCGAACTATATTTTCAGTATTTTATAGTTTCAAGACATAAGTGGCAAGTCACTTTGTTTAAAAGTAAAATAACGGTAATATATATTTTTGGAGGGGTGCTGTAATTAAAAGCCCATGCGATCTATATTTATTTAGGACAGGATGCTGCTGTGAACTTTATAGACAGTCTACAGACATAGTCTATCATATAGATAGATTAATGTCCTTCTCAGCACAGTGAAGGTTCGCGTACTGTTCACTGCTTCCCACTTTCATGGACGAGCACGCCAACAATGACGACCTGGGGTACGCCAAGCTCCAGGCGCAGGCCCTTGTCAGAGAGTATCAAAAGAAACCTGCTCTTCTAGCAGTGACGGCGTTAAAAAATTTGCTGTGGACGGATGAGAGAGAGGGCTAGAGTATAATGCGTCGAGCCTGATGTTGCTACGGGATATATGTATGTTGGTTACTTACCAATGTTAGCGCTGAGGGACAACTTGGCTCATTTTATGAGAGGGGAGGTTCAAGCCCCATCCCTCCCCTTTTCTTGGTG
The DNA here is from genome assembly GCA_001587735.2 of Parhyale hawaiensis. Classification (NCBI taxonomy): domain Eukaryota; kingdom Metazoa; phylum Arthropoda; class Malacostraca; order Amphipoda; family Hyalidae; genus Parhyale; species Parhyale hawaiensis. The sequence goes on from LQNS02278087.1 coordinate 11,797,113, forward strand.
CCACTTCGTTGAGGACAGCAGCCTCTTAGTGACTCCTGGCCTTCATCTTAACTGTACCCCTAATCCCTTGTTAAAAAATAAGGGAAGGGGGTCAGCAGTAGCTTACTCACAGAGTCACAGCACAGGGGGGCCAAGCTCGAAAACAAGATGTTCAAGGTTCTCTTTGGCATACATGCAGTAGGCTAACCAGGAGTAGCAGGTGGTAAGTGTCCTGAGGAAGGCCATGAACGACTGGCAGCCGTCATAGCATAGCCTCTTGTCCTGAGCCCTGTTTACTTCAACGAACAGGGAGGCATGTCTAGACCTTTTCATAAAGTACAACAGGGCCCTCTCGCTAGCTCTGCAGCCCTGGAGAGACTTTTGAGCGCAGTTGAGAATACGCTCAGGTCCACCCTGTACGAGGCTGATTTCGAAAAGGTGGCCTTTTTCAAAGGCAACTTGCACATCTCGGGGTCGCAGCACTACGAGGAGTACAAAAAGAAAGGGGAAGGGGAGAAGGGAAGAGAGAAGAGGAGGAGGAAGATTAGGAAAATGAGGAAAGAGAAAAGAAGAAGGTAAAAATGGAGGAAGATCAGTAGTAAAATATTCAGTTATATGTATGCTAATCCTGCTCAAATCGAAATGGCAGAAAATATGTTTTTTTTTGCTTTTTTATTATAGTTTTGATCCATTTGAAACTATTTTTGTTTTGGACGCGGTGAAATTATCAGGGGCGCATCAAAATTACTCAGGGGCAAAATAGGATACGTAGCGGCGCTGGCTCAATGGAGCAGATGAAAATTGAGGGGCAGCGGCGCAGGCGCACTACCTGCGTAGGTTGCCGTGGAGGGGCGAATTAAGGCGCACTGGCAAAAAAAAAAAAAAAACGATGCGCACCTACCTCAGTTACAGAGAGACTAGTCACGGATTAACTGAATAGAAAAAAACAAGAAGCCTGTAATGTCAGTCTGTCTCATTCGCTTTCACCCTAGCCTCAGTCAATGAAGATAGACGACACCGTGCTGCAAGGGTCAAGCTCTTTTAAGAACTTGGCGTCTTATTTGTTGAGCTGTATACGCTTATGTTTGATGCACATGTTATGCGCCTGGTCTGATCGATGTGCTTCGACGGAGTGTGGTCCACGCTGTATGAGGTTTGTTTTTTGTTTAATTGTTTGATAATGAAGAAGTCCGTAGACGCTTCAACGCTTTATGTGACGTCTTTTGGACTATCAATCCATTGAACATTGTTAGGCGTTCGACTGCTGCCAGTTATCTTCGTCTCCTGAACCAGCTCGTCGGTTCAGCAAGACTCCTGGGTTCCCAGCATAATCTGGTAAACTGATCCTATTGACAGCGTATTGCCTGCCTTTGTTCCATAAGGTATTCAATAAAGAGGGATATTGGTTACATTCCTTTCTCGCATCTGCTAGAGGCTTTGGAAGACTGAGATATGCATTAGCCTATCCCCTCACACTATGGAGACGGTTACGTGTCTCATTTGTCTGTTCGGTCGTTGCTATATGCCCAAAAATATGCATGGTGCGGAATTCATTGCCGGGATGCACAGTTCGTGACGATTTTGCGTTCAAGTAAGCTTTGTTGTGCGCGTCACCACTAAAATAAACACTACCTAGCCTTACCTAACCATACCTAACCTTACCTAACCCAACTAAATCTGCGATACAGCGAGCAGCGCCGCGCACGAATTTCAACGCCACCCGCACGCACACGATCCGCGTACACAGACACGCACACAGATCGTCGCGAACGACGAGAGTGCTGCCGGGATTTATGTATGTATGTTGTATATTCTACCGCCTGAGACCACCTGGAGGATTTTGCAGGTTGCTTCATTTGTGATTATAAACAATACCTGTCTTCTGACGCCTTGGCATACATAGAGTTTGTATTATAATCTTTAGAGGGGGGGGGGGGTTGGGGTTAATATTTAAGTTAAAGGAAGAGAAATGTTACGGAAGTTAGGGCACTGAGCCTTCAAGGCTCGACTTGTTCGAAACTTCAGGCAGGTGCGCTGGATTCTTCTGTGGATTCTAGTTTCAGGCGCGCGTTGACTCTTGATCAGTTATCTGTGCCTTCCATGAACTTTGTAAAATGGAGATTTGAGTAGGCACATTAACGTAACTGGGTTGCTTCTAACACCTACTAGACGATTCATAGTGACAAAGAAAAAGTTCCTTTTTGTATTTCCGTACAACTCAAGTCAAATGGGCTTGGCTTAGATCGACTTTGATGACTCAATCGATCGTGCCCGTATGAGCCCATTAATAATTTTCAAACTTGTCTTTGAAGTTAGATCACTACCGCAAATATTAATTTCATTTATTGACGATTAGAGGTTTAGTGCCTAGCTCTGCCAAATAGGTACTACACCGACACCCAACAGTTGTACTTTCGTTTTGGGTTAACAACTCCCTTACAAAATGCAAGACAAATTCACAATTATTGACATCTATTGCTACAAACAAGTCAGTAACATACCTATTGGCCGCAGATCGAGAGGCTTGTCGTGCTATTTTCTTCTTTAATTCCAGTCACTGTTAAGTCATAACGTCTGCGTTCACCTTAGGGCAACGACTGTAAACACTGTAAGCGTTCTCATAACTAATATTGCAATACACCTACTAGGACGAAAAACTGGACTGCACCTGTGGGAATTAAGTTGCTAGTATTGCGCATACGTAACGGACAGTTGAAATGAAACCTTGGAGGCTTGAATTGCTCGAATTTTCAGGCCGAAGCTTTAGCTTTTCAACTTTGAATGTGTCCCGCAGGTAATTGGAGCAGCCGCACTGGGTTGTGCAGGCTGATAATTACGTTTCACTGAGCAAGACTGAGTTTCTGTAAGTTTCAGGGTAACCTAATCGGGTCAATACCCGAAACTCAATTTAGCGGGTTGAAGCCAGCGGGTACTTGGTGCTCGGGGATAAACCCAATTCGAGGTGCCCTCCCTTCGACATGCTTTACTGAATCATAATTCGGATTTGAATGATCAAGCAATGAACTCAAATTGCATCAATTTGCCAATTTCGACTTGAATTTGGAGTTACATATATAAGGTGTATTGGGTTAAACATATCATACACTGAATTCAAAGTGAAATTTGTGCATTTTTGAAGCTATTCCTAATCGAACACATCTTAGGCTAGGGGGCGATACGTGTGTGAACGAATACAATGTATGTTATGATGTGTGTAGAGAGAGAATACGAGGTAATTGAGCAGCCCCTAAACAATTAAACGCCTGTATGAAACAGATAATTTACATGCACATGGCGATTGATGCAAGCCGAAGCTGTCACAGAAATAACAAACTAACGGGCCAAGCTGCCACATATAGGGAAATAGACAAAATCTTTTCAGGCACTTCACAGGGACACTTGATCCATTCATTATTCCAACGCTGCCGGCGTTAAACGCTAAATTATATTCACTTGTGTTCCAAACCATCAGTATTTTTCCATAATGTCGAAGTCGATCTGTTCTGTAAGCAGAATATTTTTCGTTTGCAATGTATTTAAATTTGATCAAAAGAAAGTTTTTCAAGACGCTTAATCTAAATCTAGTTTAGCATTATCGTCTCGGTGTGATCTAATAAATTTGCCTATCACTTTGCAAAAGTAACGGGAGAGTCAACTTGACCATAACCTCCCGCCCTAGCTAGAAAACCCACATGCACTGGCTCCTACGGCAAACAAATATCCACTACACTCAGAGGAATAATGGGTACTGCTGTCTACCGCATTTACAATCTATGGGGTAAACGACGGAAGGCCCATATAAGGAAACGGTGACTTTGATTATCTGCATTTTTGGTTAGGTCATCGTCCTCGTAGTAGCAGTGTTAGAAACGATACAGCTAATATTCTGATAATCAAAGAATTCATTTCACTGGGAAAAGTGGTGACAGAGCAGGCACCCGATCTATAGGAGCACGTCAAGTCAACTTCACCACACACCCCACTTGGGGAAATCCACGTGTATTGGTTCGTGTTGCAGACAGATGCCCTAAGGCTCTATAGGTATGGATGCACGGCTGCAGTCAACTACAAGTTGTGAGAGCTGTTGCTTGAAGGCGGAATACTCATGCCACAACTGCAACGGCGAGCCTATCTCCGTTTCTGGTTAAGGTCAATACGGTACGCCCTCAAAAGCAAGTAGACGACGGAAATGCTCATTCAGCAAGCTACACATTGCAAGAATTCCTCTGTCTGGTAGAAAGGCAACCTTGGGGACTACTGTAGAACTCCTCAAAGAGAGAGCCCCAAAACAGAAAAATCCTGAAAGGAAGGGGGACCCTGAAACTGAAATAATGAGACATTATTCACTGTATAGCGCACCATCTACCGTAAATTGTACTTATAGCTAACGCCTTTTCCACTGACCAACGACACAGTGTAGTTGAACTTTGGTGTTGTAGTAAATTGTACAAATTCATGACTTCATATAGGGTTAGGTAGCCGAAAAAGAAGTTTTTCTAATGTAGGGGAAGCAAGTCTCCTGTAGAATTTATTATTTCGAGACTCAGACTGTGCCCGAAACTGAGATAATATATATGTGACGACTATATTCTGGAGTTAAAACAGTTCTTTACGACTCGAATACTCAATTGAAATAGGCACAGTAAGGCGAGGTAAGAAGTAAAATGAACCATTATACTAAAATTAAGTAAACCACAAATTGGTCAAAATCAAATGAATGAAAGATTTCGGACAAATATGTCCATCATCAGCAATAGTCTGAAAACAGAAAATTGAAAAATATTCAATACAGTAGTTTTAGGTTCACACTATTCACAGATCTACAAAGGACCGGTTAAAAAACAGCGGTGTTGCATTCTCTATGTC
>LQNS02278087.1:11802321-11824117 GCA_001587735.2 Parhyale hawaiensis
CCGGTTAAAAAACAGCGGTGTTGCATTCTCTATGTCGTTCAGTTCTGGTTTAGTTTTAAAAATGTAAAGTGACTACCCTTAGCTGAAGCTAGAATATTGAAATCATCCATAGAAATGTAATATATTCAATTTCTGGGCATACGTGAGGTTTTACTTGTGTTCGTCACTGTACTTGGTTGTGAGAGAGAACTTCAATACCGAGTAATGTTATCAGGCTACAGTGCTGGTTGGTGAAGGAATGTCGTCAAGATCGTCTTGTTTATTTACATCTTCTTAAACAAGATTTACAAGATATGATCCAATCATAAGTAGCAACATGCTGCTTGATAGATGCAGACAACAAGTATAAGGTCTACATTTGAATAAGTGCTACAAGCATAAATGCAGTTGACTATGTGCAGTACTCCAATGCTAAGTACTGAATAAGCTGACGCTTGATAGCACACGCGCCTTCAAATATCTATGATTTGCCGGCTTCATTTAGAACACTGGTTGCTTCCACCGGAATAGATTCGGAAGTCCACTGGTAAATTACTTTACGTTTATGAGACTGACAAATATCTCTGAAACTCTGGTTACAGGCTTTGACAGACAGTTTTTACTGATATAGGTTCCGTCCGGAAAGTCATTGAGAATTATGCATGTCGCTCAAAGGCAGTGCTGGTAAACCAGAACATTTTTGCACGGTGTCATAAAAGACCTTTTAGGTTCTTTATCTTAAGAGGCTCTGACCTGAAGCCGGCGGTGGAAATTTCCGCCCTACATGAACTCACATGTTCATGTATTTGAATGTTAAGGCTAACACATTGGAATGTTGTATGTGCTAAGCGCATATATAACAAGAAATGTTGCTATTACATTGAATGACATGATCACGGATGGAGGAGTGAGAAGAGGCACATTATTCTTAAGGACCGACTGATCCTGGAGCTGACACCTCTATGCTCGGAAACTCCGGTACAAAGGCTACGAGCATGGCTGAACAACGAACGTTAACGTAGTTCAGCCATGGCTACGAGCATACGGGTGGTAGAGCCTGCGTAGCGCTTTCCACATTTGGAACAACAATGATTGTACACCAGAGACGAACGTAGAGGGCCAGGCAGGCGGTCTTTATTACAAAAGAAGTAACCGGTTTTGTTTCTACTGATTAAGACTGATTAAGATTGCGTTGAAATTTCAAGTGGGGAAATATTTGCTCCGAAGTGTTAGCAGTTCTGTCCGAAGTTTGCACGACTGCGGGCCAAAGACGGGAAAAGCCAAATAAGTACGCGTGTTGATAGGTTCCGCGCCGTTGTTTTCTCGGTAAAGACTGTTTAAAAAGTGCTTGAGATTTTGGTCTATAAAACTGGCCTAAAAGCCATCTGAAAAGAAAAATTGTCCAAGATAATCAAATTCTAAATGTAGATTAGTAAAGTTGGAACAAACTCTGCAGGCACGATGTAAAAGGGTCCTGATGCTGTTAAATTTGAGCCTATCGTCACAGTAACTAAAAAAGCTCGTACCAAGTCCGGAAAACGTAGGCATAAGATAAACAGATGTACTAAAACAATTCTCTACACTTTGAGCAGATACGTCTAAAAAGCATAGTTTGTTATTCTGCTCTATTTCACTCGTGAATCTGATGTTATTGTGCTTAGTATTGAGGTAGTCTAAAAATAATTGCACATGATAAGGTTCTCGGAATAATAGAAATGTGTCGTCGACATAGCGCTTATAAAGTATTGGTTTAANNATAGCGCTTATAAAGTATTGGTTTAAAGTCAGTGGGACAACCGTCGAGCCAGAATTTTTCATGAAAGCACATAAAACTATTAGCAAATGTCGGACCCATGAACCAAGTCTGGACAAGCCTGGGGGGGACCTAAAAGATAAATGACTACAGAGCGCAACGAGGGTATTTATATTTACACTATATAAGCGTCGGACGGCATGGGAAGCGGAGGGAAGCGGGCAAGTACAGTCGGAGGCAAAAGCGTCAGTCATGGATCGTGACGAGTGGTACAGCTGAAGTCATTATGTTGAGGCTAGGTTTTGTTAGGCCCCCCCCAAGCTAACACTTGTCCAGACTTGGTTCATGCAAAATAAAATATTCTTTTTAGTCATCCTTTGTAGGTTATAAACTTATAATTTTTGAATTTGAATTTCTGATGATGGAAATTTAACTTCCCGAAACGTTAAGTTTATTATGGAATTTGTTGATACTACGGTATAGTTATTTTATGATTAAATTTTGGTGCAGATCGGTTTGTTCGTTTGAATGTTTGACATATGTTTGGCATAATGTTTGTTGGCAGCATAACTCAATAAGTTATGAACGGATCACCAGAAAATTAATGAATCTGTTAACACTCTTGAAGGGTACAGACGATTAGATTTTGGTGATGATACAAAGAAAATCGAGGTCTTTCAACCAATTTTATTTTTTCGTAACCATTGCCTTGCTTGGCGGAGGCACGCCACATCATAGCAAGTACCCTTGCTAAAATTTCGAATAATTGTTCTAATTTTGAGCCCTCTAAATAGGCAAGACGCATACTTTAGCACCATGTTCAAACAAGCAAAGTTAAATCACGGAAACTATATATTGTTCAAGAAAGTGGAACGTTTCTAATTTTGAGCTCCTGTGGGTAGTAAACTCTTCAAAATCCGCTGTGTACGGGAGTCGAAAAACGGGAACGTTCCTTATTACGCTTCCGATTACATCGCCGTGGCTGCAGCGTTAACTTGTCCAATATTATGGTATTCAAAAATGGCATACAATTTTTACCGCGCTACAAGTGCCCCTTCCACTGTTTTGTATATCCCTCTTAGTCTCGAGTAAATTTTAATTTACTCCTTTCTCAAAACTCGAACAAACAGGCTACCTCTAAACCCGAACAGTTTCCTCATTACAGGATGTAAAATTTAGGGTAACTGTAAGTCTGTAGTATACTCCAAGACCGATTTTGTAAGCAACAAATTGATTGTTATTCTTGTTGTTCTATATTAGCACGTTTAATGTAGATGGTTACAGTTAAATCAGGGAAATGTCGGGGTCTTGTTCAAGAACCTTTTGTCAAATAAAATTACTACAAGGAATTTGTGATGGCTCTTCTTCACTAATGATACTTTTGTTGATGCAGCTGCCAACTTCAAGAAACAGAGAGATGAGCGTTCACGGATTCACAAGTGCGAAGCAGCGAAACCTTACTTTTCTTTCTCTGATATAGAGAAAAATTCGCTGCTTTTTCTGGGCAGTCAAGCATCACTCAAAATATTAATTTCGATTCGATATCACGAATACGCCAGGACATCACAGAGGCCCAATTTTTTTTGTTAGTGAAAAGCTGTTTCATCGCCAATTGAAATAAAGTTACAGGAATGGTTGATACATTGAAATTATCTGTGACAAGAAACTTAGAATCAAGATGCATAGGTGTGGTAGGGGAAGCTTCAGCTATGAACAGGGCTTTGATTTCAACTTTGTCACTGCCACGGTAATAATAACGTAACGTTGTATTGCCATTGTCAATGCAAGAAGTGCATACAACTATACTGATGCCGTATACTTGCATGGGACATCGTCTGCAACCTGGCCTAATTTTTGGCTGCTTTGTTAAAGCGTGATAGAAAATGGAATGATGACTAAACAACAAATATATAAGCAGATATATACATACAGTATACCTATCAGTCTTTATTACATTGTGGACTTATTAAGAAATGTAAATGTGTTTTATTACGTATTTCCTTGAATTCATTCTTATACGAAATATTCAGCTAGTTATCCTTCGAATGCCAATTTTTTGTAATACTTACCTCACAACACGCACTTACCTCATAACACGTCGGTCCGCTTTTGTTCGCGTTTCGAGGACCGCCTGTATTTCAAAGAAATGTTTGTAAACACGTTAGGCCTTAACTGAAGAAACTCTAGCAGAGATTTATATATCAAGAACTTGAAACGTTCCCATGTTTCGACTCCAGTATGCTACGGGGTTAGATATTGTAAGACTTAAAAAATACAACAGTGCCCGTATTGCCCTTCGGGCCGGTCGGGCGGCGCTGAAACAGGTGAGAGTTTGGGCGGGGCGCGCGGACCAAGACACCTCAGCCAGCTGGCGGCAGCCAACCATGTGGCTGAGGTCGCGGGGTCATTACGCCAGGTCACACTGGCGGCTGGCTGATGCTCCTCTCTGTTCAGAGTCTGCCACGCTCACTCGCTCAGGTTCGACAGGTTGAGTTAGCCAGTCTGATTCCCGCGGTGCTGGAAGTAGGTGGTGCAGCAGCATCCTCTGTATCATTCTTGTCACTGCTCACTCTCTCTTTCGTATGTGCTTGTTGAACCGCCGAGTGCTGGTGTATCCTTGACAGCCATCTGTTTTCGGTTTCCAAGTGAGTGTGCTTGTGTTTTTTAAAGGCTTGTTGTGCGACAGAAATTTGCTAATACGGTCATAATTTATTGTCAGATAAGCTTTGTCTGTTAGAGCTGTGAGTCACCATTGGGTCAGCCATGCTGTAGGAAGCGATGAAATATTACATCTGGCTATCTGTAGTGAACTGCAAACCGTACATATCCCTGCAACATGTTGAATACCTCCCATCACTTTACGGTTACTTTCAGCTGATCTTCAAAAAATATCTATTTTCACTAATAACCTTCTTTATAAAACAACAACTTGTTATATGTAAATTAGAAAGGGGCGACAAATATCCCACTGGCAACATGAGATATTGTGGCTAGTGCTTCCGTGATGCTGCCAAATAATTTTTTTTGACCAGCGTCCGTGTTGTGCAAGCAGAGCAGGACAGAGTGTGTGGCCGTCTCAATTAGAGGAATCGATTTGCGTTCAACATATGAAATTCAATTCAAAAGTGCTGTCCTGAGCCTGGAATTGGAGTTCGTGCAAGTGAAAGCTAATTGGGGCACATTAAGTTACTGGTAGTGAGAAGATCGAAGATATCTTTAACATGTGTTTACAAGTGTGCCGATCTTGCACACATAAACCTTCATGCGCGAAAGAATAAAGACATACCACGAATTGAGTTAGGAACTCGCACTGGGGACCTACAGATCACCACGCTGCCACTCTACCACTAGGCCACCACAGCATAAAAGCAACGCAAGCTCGCGAGGTACTTGTGCTGCCCGCTGCTACACAGCGCAGATATTAAGGCAGGGCCGTACGTGTATACCAGAGAGCTCATACCTCTACCCCGAATAGCTAATAATCTAAGAACTTATGCAATTTTGTTCTGTCAGAACGTGGTACGTACTATCCAGAAAGGAAGCTCATTAACGATTTTGGGCAGACGGACAAGCTCCCTGCTACAAACGTAACAATGCCCGAATAGCTTCGCCATGATGCAGCGGGCAGCACAAGCATCGTGTGTGCTTGCGTTACTTTTATGCTGTGGTGACCTAGTGGTAGAGTGGGGGGATGGTGATCTGTAGGGCCCCAGTTCGAGTCCCTGACTCGACTTTTATATTTATTTTATTGAAACACAAGGGAGGACGGTTGAGCCACTGTCTATGTAGATAGCACGAGGTGTTGACGGGATAACGATATCTCTGTAAAACCGCGTTCTGTTGTCATCTAGTAGTCGAGTTGACAGAAATCTTTGTAGAAGGTCCACATTATCGGGGTGTGGATTTAGGAGCTGAGTTTAACGAATTAAATGAAGAATTTTGGACGGCTTTACTTCCACACCGAGGTTTCATGGGTGTAGTAGTTAAGCAATAAAATAGACTGGACAGACGAGCGTGGGTGAACATGTGTGCAGCGGCCGATCTCCTGTGAGGGTCAGCACTGGGAGAAAGTTACCATGAGTGCCCGAGGTGTACCGTGCAGGCGAGCGTAACGAGACTTCCCTGTTGCTGAGTCCCTGAGCCGCACATGGTAGACTTCTTGGGTAACTGTGGGGCTCAAAATCTGATGGATCGCCGATATAACAAGTGCTCACATCTCCTACGTGTACCTAGTGAAAGGTGATTTGTTGTCCGTACAGCAGTTACGTAAAGACAACCCTGCCTGAGAGAGGCAGTGCCAAGGACAGTTTAGTGTGTGTGTGGGGGGGGGGGAGGAGGAGCTTGAGCCCCCAATACTGAGTCAAACGTCATTCAGCCTTTCCGATACAGCAACCATATAACCAATATATCATACATGTGACATGTGTATCCCATAGCAACGTGAATCCCTCCACACGTTTCTCCAGCTCCCCAAACGCTACTTTCCTGGCCCCGCCACTGCAGGAGGCCTTGAATACAATTACACGCAAGCTATGCATCTGAACAGACGACCGATTTTACACAACAAATTAAAACTGAACAAAATGATTTAGTGAAGACGTTATTTTCCTACGTTTTGAATTACTGACGGTAGCTGAGCGTCATCGGAAATAATTAATCGAGCCCTTCTTCTTATTCTGACATCAGGATATTCTCTATGGGCAGCGATTTCGAAGGTGGCGGTAAAGCAAAAAGATGAGATTTTTTTGTTGTTACTAATGTGCCCAGTGCTCAGTCATATATATATATATATATACTGTATACGGCTGTAGCAGGTGATATGGTAACTATAGGAAAAAAACTGACGCTGCGGTTGGAGCTGACGTCGTACCCTAGCAGTAACAGAAACAAATTGAATTCAAAAGAATATCCTCGGCATGTTGTGTTGAGAAACATACCGGCAGGGACGGAGAGCGGAATGGCCATATGTGCATAGTCTTCTGAAAATAAAGAAGCAAAAATGTAGCAGATTCGTAACACCTAAGCACGCTTAGCGGCTTTTGTTACAATGTTTAATTGTTACAACTGCCGAGGCGTGCCGGCCATGCATGACTGCCGTGACGCGGAGCAGGTGTGCGGAGACCGGTGCACACCTATTATATACGACGTACCTATGTGCTGACGTGATTGGTCTATGCTTCTTTACTCTAGGATGGGAGCACTGGAAATACCGGAAGAAGAAAAAAATCTTTTCCGAACCACCATCGATATCAGTAGAATTAAGTTTAGAAGACCTCAGAAGTATGCCAGTTAACCTTGGCTTTTGGCTCTTTCGTACGGTGAACTTCATTGTATATTTGCTATCGTGTGAACCATTCCTGCGTCTGCACCCTTATGAAATAGTTGCCCAATCACTGATTCCTTCCTTTATAAAGATTATGTAATACTTTCGCGTGCTTGTGCTCTGTTATGATGGGTACAACATCCATTTGACTTTGTTATATCAAACACTGCAAGAAACACTAATGTATAATTATCTGTCCGTTTATAATTTATTTGCTAATTTATTCAGAAGCCCATTTTCTGTCACGTTTGAAGATAATGGGCGAAAGTAGGCCAGGTTCGAGATTGTTGCCATCCTGTGACTCTCCGTTGAAAAGCGATCAGCGAATATTAGACTAGGTTGCAGACGATGGTAAAGCTAAGGAAGTCTAAAAATTGAATGAATTTTTTGCTTTGCTAACTTGGAAATTCAGGTAGTGAAAAGTTGGAAACATACAGTTTCTCGTAGCACTCATGGATCCGAATTTTTACTTTTTTCCCGCATCAAAACTTTACTCGCTTCGAGTTTGCGATGAGCAAATTGAGTACATGAACGACAGAGATAATTGTAAAGTTTTGTTCTGAGTGCAGAAACACCAACTACGAAGAGGTGGGTATAGAACACGAGGGTTAATTCCCCTGCAGTAGCCATTTTTCTCGAACTAGATTTCTCCTCTAACGAAGCGGCTGTCGAATGTAATATGAGTGCGTATCGAAGTTAAACGGCTTCAATTCATATAAGTGATGCTTGACTGCCTAGTGTAAAAAATAAAGAATTGTTCTGCATTGCATCGAAGGGAAAGGATGCATGGTGCTGATTGGCAGAATTGGAGCCGAGAGCGCTCGTCTTTTATTGTCATGTCAGTTGGCAGTTGCAGTGTATATTCTTTATGGACATATTGGTAACGGTAGTACTGTCAGTAAAAAAATGTACCCTACGATTTCTTCGCCATCACTTTGAACGGCCAGTTGTATTAGTCTCACAATTTAGTAATATAGTTTGTAGCTTGGTTGGCCTCTCCGTGCCAATCTGAAGTATTACATAACGGAAAATTCATCTGCTGCACGGAAGGGGCAGTTGCTCTGATAAGTCCTTTGAGATCAAAGTGCCGGATACTTCTGCAGTATCCCTAGAGGGGGTACACACGCCAACCAAAAGAACGAATATCCTGAACAAATCATCCTAATGTATTGTCGAGCCCTCGTAAACACCAGCAACACGATTCAGAGTGGTGAAACCAACGATTCTGTTTACAAGTTTGAAGAAATCAAACCCAGTGAGATTGGCTGAACTCTGCTTCATCGTACCAATCGATGACACCCAGACCCTCTACAGCTCGAGCGTCTGTGCAACTGGACCGAAATGCACCTTTTTTAAAAATATCTCAAATCCGATGCACACGGACACCAAAAGTTGTACAGCCGCTAAACTGCCCATCCGATTACTTAATCGTGGCAATGACTAGAGTAGGACGAATTTAGATTTCAAGCAAAATATATTATGTGCCATGCACAGTCACTGTAACAGTACCTCACCGAGAAGTAAAAGAGGTGTTCGAAACTTTACAATTGTCTCTTACTGCAGGGCCTGTTCACACGATCTTTTGAGCGTGTTCCTTTGGTTTATCGTCCGATTGTGTGGCTGTGTCGTGTGAACATGAAAAACTGCACTGCTTTCTAAACTCTTACTGACTCCAAATTTGAAGACACTAATCACTTTATTAGCTAAAGGCATTTGACGTGGCGACTAGCAATTTAGCAAACTCTTTGGTACGCACGCAGTTGGGTTTCGATAAACCAACAAAACATGCGGACGATTAACTAAAAAACTGCGCGTTCAAAAGGCTGGCGTGTGCTCGGCGTCTGTACTGTAAGAACTGCAGTGGCGGCTTACATATTAGATGTGTTTGTAAGGTGTGACAATATGCAAGCAGAAGGCTTGTTCGCGGCAACGTCATCAGACCGCTAGTTTGGTGGCCGTGCAACTTTTGTCTTTCGTGTGCGACGGTCTTCAAAGCGAATGTTTCAAGGCGTCATCGACTGACCGGCGAAATTGGGCCGTCGAGGCTTCCTTTGTCCTGAATTTTCGATTATATTATCGAGTTTCGAACCGTTGACTCGATCTTCAGGCGTTGACCCTTAACCGGAGCATTTTTGAGCGTAAACGCGTTGCTTCTAGCACCTGCAATGCGATTCAAAATACGCAACCAATGCTCCTGTCTGAAGCTCCAGACAAGTCAAGCTTTGTAGGCTTGTCTCAGCTCCACTCTGACAAGCCAATTGAGGACACCTTTAGTTTCGTAATACACAACCAGGGGCGCACCACAGAGTGAAGGTAGGTCTTTTCATCAAGGAGAATTTCCTCGTGGAAATATTTAAATTTTGAGATGCAATACCGGTACCATAGAACTTGACTTACATAAAGGCTGAATTTTGCGGTGATATCTGCGGTGGTCGTGACCAGAACCTATGCCACGCTTTCCTGATTTATCCTAGTTCTTAACGTACCTCGTCTAGCCCTGTTCCGAGCTAACGTTCCTCCCCTAAACTTAACATACCTCGTCTGACCCTACTTCGTCTAACCCTAACGTACTTCTCCGAAGCTGAACATACTGCACCTTCTCTAACCCTAATATACTTCGTTTCACCCTAATATACATACCTCGTCTAACCCGAACGTATACGTAACATTCACCGCTAAAACCTTGGCAAGAGCCCCCGCTGTGAGTGACGTGATCACGGACTAGTACACTGCGAATGTAAGCTTTCGATTGCCCATATGCATATTGTTTGGCATCTGTTCCCTACAGGCAAACAGTCTCGCAAAGGGGAGGAATAACAGTCTGAGGCATGGTGGAGGGGATGTATGGGACGCAGACATGGTGCGAACTACTGCCTTAGTAAATGGAGCCAAACTTGGTTATAGCTCTAAATACTTAGGCGCTGAGATATTTGATCTGCGTTAGTCATTTGAAAGTGTTTTTATTTGCTAATTGTCTGAATGCTTTGCTGCGTCGCTTAAACAGCACAAAAATGCACAACTGCCGAGTCTCAAAAGACGCTCTACGTTTGAAACGATATCTGGAACTTTCCCAGCTCGCTTAAAAGGACGAACTTGACGGCTGATATTTTAACAAAGCTTTTTGATAGACACACACACATACACACAGCTTTGTTTAAAATGGCGCAACAAAGCATTTGGATGATTGACTGAGAGAATACGTCGTGGGAACCGGCCTTAACCTAAGGGGTTGACTGTAGGACCTGACAGAGGTGGGTTATAACTTCCCGGAAGGGGAGTTGCAAAACTCAGGCAAATTTTACTTTTGTGTCTCGGCTTCAAGAACGCTTCTCAAAAATCTGGGACCCTGTCACGCTCTAGTTCAAGAACTTCAATGTTTTTTTTGTATTCGTAGAAGTTCGCAGCAAGCAATCAGCTCCCACGTCCCTGCGATGTGTTACAACAGCGTCAGTAACGTTCCAACAATGACTAAAGAAAAGAGTTAAACATGGCAATACAACTTTTTATACCATCAGCTTTAAGCGTTTTTCGCATTACTAGTGCCGTTTTAAACACAGCCAAATGTCCTTTTTTGTGCTGCATAAGGTTCACAAATTAACCTATTGATCTAATATCCCCGTATCCCTAGGAAGTGCCATCACCCCCGGTTAAGAAATCGTGTTCTGTAATTATTCATCTCTAAAACGGCTTCATACTACATATAATCTTTTGACGCGGTCATAGCCCGCCACGTAGCCGACTGTCGTGTTACTTGTAAGCCACAGCAAAGGGTGCAGCTTCTCCAGTTCTGATTTATTTCAAATCTCATCGTATACAAAACTTCACTAGCGACGCTTGCGAACAGTATATATATATATATATGCTTATTTATTTATTTTTTTTTGGTTGACGCACAATTGTTATTCCGAGAACAGATCGAAACATTTGAACAGTTAACACTTTGTACGTACGAGGAATAATATACTGCGGAATAGTACACTCGGCTTTACGCGTGTACTTTCAAGTGACGAATTTATCACTCTGGAATAATTGTTCTTGAAACAATCGATGTGGTTTCAAAAGGACAAATAAACAGAACTTTTGCCGGTTCTAAGACATTTGTTGACCGCCTTTTTGTAGTATCGGCGTATTTGGCATTGTCTTTATTTGGCGCGTTGCCGCCAGCCTGATGCGCTGCACTTTTTTTTTCTGAAGGAAGGAGGATGCAAACAACGTAGCTACTTCGTTCACTTTGCAGCTTTATTTCAAAAATTATCCCACATCCCGAGAGATACTAGTCGAATTCTTTTGGCTAACACGATAATGATGTATGGATATCGCCTGAATCAGTGGCATTAAAACTATTGATTCAGGCAATGGTAAATTTTTTGTTACCTCTTACCTACCTTGCATGTTGTTCGGGCGAGGTTTAGGTGACGGCACGCACGCCACCCGCAAAAACTTATAGCAATAATCTTGTATGCATTTCGGGAAAATCGAAAAGCTTGTAAATTGACTAGTTGTGAATGCATATTCTGTCGGACGTGAGTCAAGGAACAATTCCGGAAGTACAGGGTTGTAGTAACTAACCCTTTATCGAGCGGGTGAAAAAGTTGTGTATGAATAGCATCATGGAAGTAACCGTATATGCTCACTTGCCCGGCAAAGAATTAATGACGTACATATAACCGAGTAAGAACAAGCTATTTTCTACGCCTCAAATAATGTTTTTTATTGTATGAAGAAACTTTTAGTACCTACTTTGCATACATATTATAATGCATAGTTTATGAATCGATGTGCGTGTGTTATTTTTTATGCAAACATTGCCTCTTTGATATCGTTAAAATTTTTAAATTTGGCTAAGAAAAAAAAAGGCTTCCTATGATGGTGCGATTTTCAGATAAACTTGCTGCAAGAAATCGACGCTCTGGGCGTCTACACATGCATTCAACACTTTGCTCATTGTTGTCAAATTTTGAACATTATTTTCAGTTGATAGTTCTTTCCAGTTTTTTTATATGATTTTTAGTTGAAAAGCTACAGTAGCAATCCTCGATAAATTTAACAACAATAATCTTAATTATTCCGGGAAATTGAGCCCTCTGTGCCAACTAAAATTTCCTCAGTAAACCGAGCGCGATTTTATTTGATAAGCCGGTGACGCTGTTCGTTTTTTCGGGTAAGTCGACCGATCACGTGAACGCTTCACTGCATGAACCGGATCTCAGTTGGTGTATGAGACGCTATTACGACCATCTTGTTTACACTAAATTCCCTATAAACCGTGCCATAATATCTCACATTGTTTCGGTTTACCAGGATTAGTATAGTGTGAAGACGGGCATTTACGACAAAATTAGAAAAGACCAGATGCTCTTTACTGCCCCACGGCAGGTGCCCAGCGATAGTAACAGTTCAGTAAGGGGAGGGGGAGCTGCTCCCCTATGTTTGCTTACGTTACCATCGGTGAGGGGGGCGGCGGCAGCGGGTGAACAGACTCCTCACTCATGATGCTGCGCCGCCTGACTCACACCCGCTCGTCCAGACACTTCTCTCTGTACATCCTCTGACGTCACGACTCGATACTCTCATCGTGAGATCATCGACAGTGGCAGCGAACTTGTGAATTATTGGCTCGCTGCTGATATTGTAATGTGCACATTGACAGTGAAGTTGCAAATCATAGTTTTGCTTTCTCATGTTGATGGAACGATTGTAAGTACATAAAATGATTGGTTGGAAACGCAGTGTGCAGTTCAGCTTAAACTTAGGATATGCACTTTTTTTGCATGCGATCCGTTTGTGAAACTTTTTTTTTTCAGAGCAAGGGAGAAACTGCAATGTGGAATTTAGAGAATAAAGACCAACTGAAATTTTTGCCAAAGGTGACGATTAATTGCTTGCAAACTTATAGTGACGTCTCAGAATGTAAGAGAGACATTTCGCTGAACTGACTGATCTCAGTCAGAGCATGTATTGGAATTGAAACGTTGTTCCAAAGATAAGCTCCAGAGATAGTGTTTTCTTTCACCAGATTTAGCACCAGTAGAGCACATTTGGAGATTATCTCGCCGAAGTGATCGCCCACTGATCTCGCTTTTGAGGCTAAATTGCGTAACTTCCCATTACCAAGAACATTCTGTTTGTGGACGAGAAACGTATTGGGCTTCAACTAATTTGACTTCGCTTCCATTGAAGCATATTTAGCAAGGGCGGTCGCACTTGGTAAATTTCCAATGGAAACGACTTTTGCTGCAAAGTTTTGTTTTATTTTTTTATACATATGACATGAGATTTCTAGGCTTTTTGCGAATGAAGCTGCAGTAGTTGCCATGAGAAAGTATAAGCAATTGTAGATGGGAGATTGATTTTGATGTAACAAAGTTTGATTCTGAGCATATTTATTAACATACAAGTTACAGCTCTGCATAGTTTGTGAATGGGAAAGTCAAACATTAATTGCTTGTCGAACCCACTCCGAGAGTAGGACAAAATCGGGAGGAATGATTCATAATGGAGTTAGTTAAGAGGAAAGAGAATAGAATTAGTTCTTTGTCAGCTGTGAAATACCAAATACGATACATTGGGTCTTTTCAGCATTTTTTATTTTTTAAGTTTAAGGCCATTCTTCTCGTAGCATGCTTTAATCCGTTAATGTATTTCAATCTTAACCCGCTCCTAGGAATAACACTGCTAAATACGCGCCGCAGATAGCATGCTGTGCATTTAAGGGTTAAGCCGCTCCATCGGCACTAGTGAAGAAGCTAATTGTATTGGCTTCCTTTCTATAACGGATATAGGACAATTATTGAACGAACTCGATTCATGGTGGGACGTAGCCTAAAAACCGTTCCTACGACAGTCTTTTGATCCTCATATACATTATACTCAGCTTTCAAATGTGTTGCCGAGAACGCGTAACTGCAGAAAAGTGTACGACTTTTTATGAGTTTTAATGCACTTGCAGCTGAAGAGATATTTAAAACTTGACTTAAGATACATGCTACGCCGCAATGAAACATTTAGACGCTGAGTAGATACTATTGACCTCAAAGCTTTGACGTGCGACCTCGACAGTTACGCTGTCCATCAATTACAGTGTCCATCAATTACGCTGTCCATCAGTTACGCTGTCCACCAGTTACATTGACCATCAGTAATGCTGTCAATGATAAACGCAGCACATCTCCACCTCACCGCCACTGTTCTGAGGATTTTATCAACGAAAAGCTGTTGCAGCTTAGGCAGAACTTCCTATGGCGAGAAATAATTCCTACAAAAAAAAAAAAAGTTTTCTTCACTCTTTTTAGTGGCGCTACTGTACCTGAAAAAAAAAAATCTTTACCATAGTTTTCTTGATCGTCTATTTAATTTACGCATAGGGGGTAACTAAGGGCAAAGGAAGTGTCGCTGTAGGATGAACGCAAAACTCAAAGATCCATGAAAGTGCTCTTGAGTAATTAGCCTTCTCTATATATTATTCGAATTTCAACATGGGCGAAGCAAAAACTGCATTTGATGTAGGGATTTCCTTAAGTTTGCCACAAGTTTGGTTACATTTCTCTTAATGGTTTTTATGAGAGCAAGGCAGTCCAATGCAAATATGTAGAAATACGTAAATATGTGCTAAAATAAATACTTCTATAAGAAAAACATGACCAATATTATATTCCCTGATGGTTGATGTGTTATGCCGCGGGGATATTTTAGTCTGTTGCATTATGTAAAATAATGATTCAAAAATATTCTAAATCATTAAAGTCTAGAATGATTTTTCTCTAACGTGGCAATGTCCTAATCGACGTGACCGCCATTAGCCCAAACTTCTGCCCGAAGACGCTTCAATTAAAGGAATAATTGAGGCACTACAGTATCCTGAAGATTTTAGCTCATGCACGAAGAAGATCTCGCTTCAGACCATCCAGATTTTTGTGTGTTCTTACACAAGTCTTTACCTCAAGGATGGACCATAGCGAATAGTCCATTGGGTTGAGGTCGGGCGAAGTTGAGGGCCACCAAAACTTTATAACGAAGGTAAATTGCTTATGCCCCACCTTTGGGTCCGTGATGCGTGCGAAGCTCCATTATGTTGAAAGGTCAACATGCGGTTAGGCTTCTAAAGGCATCGATCGGAACCATTATTTATTGTCGTCAGGTACCTCTTCGTGTTAAGTTTCTTTATCGCAGAAGACAACCATTCCCAGCTGCGTGACTCAATTTTGAAGCGTCGCTCCGGTAGTAGTTGAGGTTAAATGTAGTCACGTCGAGTAGGACATCAGCACATTGGAAATAAATCGTTCTAGAATCAAATGACTCAGAAGGTTTTTCATTCTGACTTTCCTTAATGTGATAAACTAAAATATTCCCCGTTGTAAAACACATTCCCCACCCAGGAGCTCATACCTAGTGTTGATTTGTACATGTGCTACTTCACTATTTTCCACCAATCTCTCTGCGAGTATTCAGGATGCGGGTGATACTGTACAACAGTTTCAGCAGTTCAGGAAAGTGCGGTTCAATTGTAAATATCTTACTATTTACTTGGCTGCTCCCACTTTTGGATTGCTGAGTGTCTTAGTCTTCAATATCCGCCGAGCCTGTAAACGATAACCAAATAATTCAGTTAAGGCTCACTCACCGCAAACACACCAACCACTATAGGCTTACTTACATACAGTATGTGCTGAATATTATGCTAAACCTTATTTTAGCCAGATTGTATTATTTTACGGCAAAGATTCTCTGTGCTAATTATAGGAAAAAAAATCTTTGTAGTAAAGTAGTACAGCCTGATAGGGTTGAGGCGGATGGGTAGTACTCAGAGCACCCTGGGCACAAGTACATAGTGCCAACACCCCGAGCAGCAGCTCCGTACAGCACTTAGCACTAATGGCCAGACGCCGCCCCGCTTCATTTTCGTTAAATGTTATGTCGTGAGGACGGCCAGCAACGGTGGATCGCCTGCGGCTAAACTTAGCCTCAACGACTGATGTGGTCTAGCTGCGTTAGATCAGGTGTAACGAAACCTGTTGACTCTTTCCCCCTATATTGGGTTAAGGGAGATGTAGTCAACCAGTCATTACGTAAAGTATAATTTTCGGTCAGCTGTTGCAATAACCTGTTGGCTCTTTTCTCAATCATCGGGTTGAATTAGATGAAGTCAGACAGTCAGGGCGCTTTCGATTGGACAGCGGAAATTAAGCCATCGAGGTTTGACTTGTCCAGGATATCAGACAGAAGAGTTGGCTTTACCATAGTCAACCTTACTGCAGGAGTTAGAAACAACCTAATATCGCTGGCCCGGATGGTAAAAATGTCGGAAACTAGATTCAACGAATCGAAGCCGGAGCCCCTGTCTGAAGTTCCACTCAAGTCAAATTAAGTAGACTTAACTTAGCTTAATTTCGGCGAGTTAACCAAAGCAAAGGTAATTTTTAAAGATCAATAATTCTATTTAATACACTAATATAACGTACCGGTGCTTAACTATTTCGAGGACCATTTGAAAAAGATCTGTTGCCTAAATTTAACTTGATTTGCTTATAAATAATTTCTTTGGAATATGGACCTAAGAGGTGGCACTTGCGTCCATTAGAATTTGAGCCTGAAGCACTGATAATTATAACTAGAGGTCAAATTGTTGTGGGGACTCCGGCCGTGCAGTTTTTTTTTACCCTCATGGCCGGGCCGAAAATGTCCCCAGCTGCCCACCTTAGATATGTGTTAAGGTCTTAGGTGCAGTAAGATTATTTTTTCAAGAGTTCCGGTTACAAAATTGAATTGAGTAGATTGAAGCAGATGCTCTTGAGCATGTCTTCCATTTACTCAGGAAAGAATGTACTGTCCCTCTTGAACATATCGCTTTGTCGTATCAATTTGTTGCTACTTCAACCTGTTGACGCCCGAAATTGTTGATTAACCCAATTGATACCAGGTTGAGTTATTTCGCTACACGGGCTCTTTGGCCTATTGTATTCCCACGAAAAAAAAAAGCTTTTCTAGCAAGGTAGCACAGGCTGGTAGCTACTGATAGGGTTATAATCTTGGGTTACTGGAAAGCAATAAAATCACTTTTGAGAAAGTTTGGCGTATTTCCACGTCTCGCAAATACGTTAGTGACTTAAAGTTTGTAGCACAAATTTAGCATTAATTAAATTCTTGATCATTGCATGAGTTATGAATGCTTGCAGAGAGTGCGAGAACATATTGAAAGTTCTCTAGGGGTTCCAGGCATAAAAAAAAAAAAATATGGAATCGCTGTTTTATCCTCCCTATTGCAATGGAAGATAGTTCTACTCGAGTGTAGTTGTGTTCTTTAAATAATACCTGCGCAAATTTACTCAAGTAGGGGTAAAAAATCTGTAATTTTTAGTTTTAGTTAGGTTAGATGGACTGCGTTAGGTTACACGTGAAGCGTTAGGTTAGATGAGGAGCGTTAGGTTAGATGAGGAGCCTTAGGTTAGATGAGGAGCGTTTGGTTAGATGAAAAGCGTTAGGCTAGATGAGGAGCGTTAAGTTAGATGAGCGTTAGGTAAAAAAAAAAGACTCCGCAAGGGAGTCTATGTGCTAATTACTCTATGTGCTAATTACTCGCTTAACGGTTAGAGAAACCTAATTAAAACCAAGAAAGAAAACGTTTGCTATTTCTTTTCAAATTATGCACAAACTTCTCAGTTCCTAGCCTAGGATTACGTAATATCAAAGTAACCACTTGAATATCAGTGCTACGGAGCGAACTTTTTACAGCATTTTTATTTTTTGTAACCTCAGTCTCGTAAGCCGTCTTTTTGTTACAATCGCACGCCCTTCCGCAGTCTTAAGGCCGAAAAATTTCATCTAGGACCTGCGTATTTTTTTCTGTTCTAATTATTAAAAAAAAAAAACAGCGATGAGAACTGGGTACCCAGTTTATGAATAAAATAATACAGATCATTAGTACAATAATTTTCATTTGCCATCTCAATTAACATCTCAGAATCGTTAGCGATATACTTTAACTAACTACACTTGTGCAGATCTCCCTACCCCCATCCCACCCGCACCTCTGCTGCGGCTATTGCCTCAGAAATCTGATACTTTTTTATTTTGACAGAACGACAATAACTCGTATAGGGCCGGAGTGTGACTTGGCACTTCTCGGGCAATGGGCCTGTTGGTCCGTCTACTGCCAGATACTGACTGTATACTGACAGTAAAAAATATGTATAATATAGACAATATCATTATTTTTTTAGTGCTCATTGGGATATACAAGACATCATTACGTTCAGCTGATTTTTTTCAGGTCAATGAATAATGAAAAAAGCAAGGCAAAAGAGCTAAACTAAACGGTGAACACTCGTGTGTGTTTACATCTGAGCTTGGCCTGTATACGGCTGCGTGCACCACACACACAGTCAGATGCCTGTCCCTTATCTCCCACGCATTTCCTCTCCTACAAACAGCGATGTAGTGCGGGCTTCCCAAGCCCCCGTGTTCAGATGCCCGAACTGTTCTTTGTCGTTCACAGCATATTATCTACTGGCTAATAGTGAACACACATCGCGCCTGGAATGTAATAATTGATTGTCTTCAACAAGCATCGAATTTACCGCAGGAATAGCCGTAAAACAGACGCTCAGAATTCGCGCGTTCTCCATTTCGCGTCGCTTCCTAATCATGCGATATTTTTCACCTACTTGTTGCTAATTCGCGCTTTTTCTTACAAAACTCACGCCATTTTTCACGTAATGACTCGTAACTCGAGCTGTTTTACCTAATTGTCTCTTTAAATGATAAAATGTGAAGAGTGGTTGGTGGCATGTTAGCTGTTTTCAGCAGATTAATTTGAATTTGCTCCATTGCAAAGAAACTAAACTTTTTGGTTTCGTCCGTCTATCCATCTGCTAACAGGACGCACGTGCCAAATTTTCTTGAAAAAATCTTACAAATTTATTTTCTCTGCTCGGTTACGTCTTGTAACAGAAGACTTTTCTGATAGCTTTTCCTGTTTTCAGGTGCAGCGAGTGGCAGAGGTGACCACATATACAAGCGAAGATGTCGGCCCAAGTCACAGTACATCGGATGACCACCACAACCACCACCACAGCCGTGCTCCTCAACATCGGGTACCTCAAAACACTGCCGGGCTTACTTAAACTTTTCCAAATTGTGAGTAATAATAATAATCTTTATTAAGTACTCATAGACATTACAAAATTGGAATGAAATATGGTACACAGGAGAATGTGACCACAGTAGTTGGCTGTCTTCTTGCCACTTTTGGCTTAAACGCTGCAAATATAATTGAAATCCATATCACAGTTATCTTGCTTTTCGCTCGTGTTGACATGTCAAGTACCGCCCCATGATAAGCTAATTTACTACTAATAAATAATCCTGTTAGTGAAAAATAGTTTGCACAATTTTTTAGTGTGTTGATAAGCGTACGCTAATCTTTCCTTGAAAGAGTGGAGAAGATAAAGCTACCGAGTCCCAGCGACTGTAGTGGAAGTCACATAGCTCCTGAATCTATAGTAATTTTTGGACGAGCTGCCATTGATTCAGAAGTTAGTGATCGAATAAATCTCCAGATGTTGAGAAAATTCGCTGCAACAGCTTAGTACGTAACTTAGAAATGACAGGTAACTTTCAGAGTGTGGGTAATTTACAGGTACCAGAATGAGTGAGAACTTATCGTATGGTAGTATGATGAAAAGGTAAAGTTGGTGTATCGCACACCCAACTAGGAAACCTACTTTCACTGGTTCGAGCTGCAGATAAAAAAATCCATCTAGAGCTCAAAGAAGTGAACAGCTGCACCCGACCACAAAATTGCCCTAGCTATGGCGGCATATACGGAAAGCTCTTGACAACCGCGACAACCCACAACCGTCCCAATTTCTGGATGGGCCAGTGCCTCTTCCCCCTCCTAGAGGACTGTGAACCATAGAAATGCTGACGCTACATTGCCGAGTAGCTAACTGCAAGACAACTTCTCTGGTTGGGGAATAGAACTTCTGACTTTGTGACAACGAGCAAGGCAGCACTCCTCACTACTCGATTATATACGATTCTCGGAACGAGTGCGGTAGCTTCTGAGTTTTGAGGAATTAGCTAAATGCTGATCATCACTGTAGGCATGCACCACTGATTTAGTAAAATTACACATTAAAAACTCTTGCAGGCTGGAAATCTTAGTCAGATTGTAAGCTTATTTCAAGTATTTCGTGAAGTAATAGCAATTGACCTAATACCTACTTCCACTGCGGTTGCAAAAGCCCTATTACGTTTTCTGGTTAAGAAATGTATCGAGACCAGCTGCTCACTCTTTACCGTCTAAACTTTATTTTAATTTTTTCTATGCTTGTGTACAGTTTCTCGTAGCACTCTCATGCATCGTGATTTGTACTGTATTCTGAGGTTTCATTCATCCAAACTTCAGCTCCTCTCATTTCACGCTGATGCTCCAAATTAAAGGAGCAAATGGTAAGATATTCTTCATCGCTAAGCAAGTGGATAAAAAGTACAAGGAATTCTTGGAAACAAATATTTTTTTCCAATTTGGATTCATCCTTCTAAAGAGAAACATTCCGCTTGAGCGAAAAATTACAACTTATGTGATACCACACAGTATCTTGGATACATAACTCAATTTTTATTAGGTGCGATGTCGTCTGCTAGCCAAAAACGAATTGTTTTCAGCGTATCACCGAAGAGAAGGATGGCGTTGTTCCGCAGAACTTAGGCCTATAGTATGTTTCTCTCTTATGTTCCTTCAAGTAGACAGTTGCAGTGCACCCTACATGAGCAAGTTAAGAACACATTTATGCTGAGCTGGAACTACCGAATAAAATTCGGTATTTTGGTAGTACCGGCGGCATTTTTATCTACCGAAATACCGGTACTGCATTTTGGCTGAATCTTCTACCGATACCGATACCGAATGGATGTACTGCATGACTTTTTCGGTACATTTGAATCATCCGCGCCCACAGATAGGGCTTCTTAGCCCTCTATGACCCACCGTCCTTCCTGGAAGATATTAGGAAAATCACATAGATTTTCGTTCAGTTGAGCTTTTTCACGCTGCGATGTGCTTCATTGAAGAGAAGAGGTGATGTGCTGCGAGAATTGGGCGTAGTGTGTCATAATATTTCGCGCACTCAACTGTCACTTCCTTCCGAGTTAGTGAAGCGAAAACTGCCTGCAGATGATGCAGTTGAAGGCGTGAAATAGGTGTTCTATGGGCTCTAGAATGTATTAAATGGCTTTTAAAGTTGTTTTTTATCTATACGTATCTATATTTTTTGAAACCTACATGCCCAGTGGGCACGTTTCCTCTGTTGTATAAGCAGCTTGCTGGCGTTCTTACCACTAAGCTATCAGTCATCTTCCGGCGTCTGATACGGTGAGGAAATTTTCTCCGTAGTTAACCTACTGGAAATATTACTCCCATTCCCAAGGGTCCAGTGTCGCCCCATGTCTCCAACTACCGGCTCATTACGCTGATGCCCATTTTGTCGAATGTTTTCGAGAAATTGGTCGCTTGTAAGCTTGGTCATTTTGTTGAGGTTACAGGTTTGCTGCCTACTGGTCAGCTTGCGTATAGAACTGGTTTGGGTTGTTGTGACGCATTGTTGTCGGTGCCACACCATTTACAGTCTGCGCTGGATTGTTAGTCTGAAGCAAGCCTTGTACAGTTTCACTTCAGCACGACGTTTGACAGGGTCAACCACAGGGGTCTGTTATACAAGCTTGAGTCATTTGGTGTGGGTGGT
>LQNS02278087.1:11893620-11910632 GCA_001587735.2 Parhyale hawaiensis
ATATATATATATTTATATTTATATATGTATTTATTTATAAACACACGAAGGTTATTCTTAGTATTAGATTAGATTTTGATGCGATAAAAAGGCTTCAAGGAACGGCAGTGCGTTCAAAAAAGTTATCATTGCTTTTTGAACGTCCAGGCAAATTCATCAGAGGAACCATAGTGTCACTGAAGCCAATTCCAACCCTTGGTTAGTTTCATAGTTGGCATTTTTCAAGCAAAATATATATTATAAAATGTTCAATCGCTGTCCATATTGTATCAGTTTCACTACATTTTCGAAAACCATGGTACTTCATTTAGTTTGCCTCGGTAATTTATCTGAATTCGTATTTTTTCTCTCGAGATAGATTGCTTAACTTCTACACTTGAGGCACATCTCCAACCAGCAAACTTAGCCCTATATACGTATTGATATTGTTTACGTGTGTCCAGGCAATCGGATTGGTCAACACAGCGCTCTACATCCTAGCCTGCTTCTACTCCGTGCGCTCCTACCGCAGGGGTTAGGCGAACTCGTCTACTTTCATAGCGGTTTGTATTGAACTTTCTATCTGTTCAAACTCGTCTCTTGCAGGATTTTTTGTAGAGTTTTGTTAGCCTTGAAAGTTTTTCTTGCCTGCTTATACTGTATATACCAACTAGTGGCAATGCTTTTGCAATAATAATAAAAACATTAAAGTGGTATTTGAAGACACATGCAGTAACAAAAGGCTCGTTGTAACAATTGATAGCTTTATCTGGACATACAAGCCCAAGCAGTAAAAAAAGAAAGTAGCATCTAGAGATGAGCAGTAGCGGAAGGGAAAAGTAAGTACTGTGAAATATTTCCGGAGACAAAGTCAAAGACCTTCCTTACGATCGTGAATAGTAATATATATAACTTATATAAATATAAAAATTGTAAATACAGGAGAATAGTAGGTGTGCAAGAAGCTCCCATTTACACCGTATCACTTAACATGGATAAAAGCAACTTGCAGAGTACCTTTATGCACGGTTGTGAAGTTCGTTTATTTATCAATTCGTCATCACAAAACTTAAATCAAGGATTTAATTTAATGGGAAAAACATTTGCAAAATGTGCTCCATATAACTAGAGTACATCTAGAGCGCATACCTCAGCCAAGCAAGGCAACGTTAAGAAAACTTCAGATTGGTTTTGAAACAATGATTACCTTATATCAGCGCCAAAATTTGGTTACTTGGGCATGTTGACATTAATAACAACTTGTGTAATTTTCTTGATGAATTATCGTCTGACAAGCATTTTTACAAACATCGGTCAAACACGCAAAGTTCATCCATAACTTTTAAAGATGTGGCACAAAAAAAAAAAAGAAGACAAACAAGCAAACGGTCGAAAGGATCTTCACTAAAAGTTAATCATCTGTTATTCTCAACATGCCTTTAATCCGTGTACATTTTTAAAGATCCGTTCGTAACTTTTTGAGTTATCTTGGTGAGAGACATTCAGACAAACAGTCAGACGGAAATACAAACTCTACAAAAACATAACCTCCTTGGCGGAAGTAATTAGAAAATCAGTGAGTGTGGAAAGTAGTTAAGCATCTCATTAGGGAAACAGCAGTAAGTTAGGCAGGATCTTTCTGCATTGTTCCCGCTTGTTAATGATCGGATTTGAAACTGGCATTCCTTCTACGTTAAGTATTTACTATATATAGTATGAGAATATTTTGTTTCAGTGTATTGTATTTAAATATAATTGTAGGAGTGGTTTGAAAAGTCAATAAGAGAAAATCGTTTAGGCAAACCCCGGCTGCACTTCACCATAAAAGGTATTGGCTTGTTGGACGTCCCTTTGTCAATTTAAAAATCATGTTACTCAAGTTTTCCAAACTTTGAAAAAGTGGACCATCACGTTTGATCTAGTCTATAGCTAGTCCCATGCTTGCATCTTTCTCATTTTTTTCTTTATATTTACTTTACTATTTTCCAACAGGGGAGAAACACACGAAGACTACAGCTCACTGGCTGGGCAGTGGAATTACAATGTGTTATCAAGAAAATGTCTGGCTTTGAGGACCAGGAGAACTACACTGTGGCACCTTCTTGTTAAAACAACTCCGACTTAATGAGAAAAATCTGAACTTGCATTCAGGACAACTAACCTTTATAGCAACACAACAGAATTTTATTTGAAAACTTTGTACTTAAATTTAATAATCCGTTATGAATAATTTTATTGCATCAGTTATTTGAGATATGTGACATTAAAAGTGAAAAGCTGTAGTTGTATGTAACATAATTTAGACCAAAGCACCAGTTATTGCGATCTTCAATACATAAAGTTTCTTATTGGTGAACTTTAGCTCCTAAGACGTCCACTATGTATCCCATTTGGGAGCATTTTTATACTCATTTTATGCTTATTAGCTTCTATTGCTTTCTAGGAAAAAATCAAATTTATTTAGGGGCTAATGAATACTTTGCTGTGTTCGAGAACATGTCCGGGCAGTAACGGCTCAGAAGGGACTGAAATCTAGGCTTCATCCCCTATCTGTGAATGTGCCTTTTTCTTAGTGTGTTGTTCAATACCTAATATTTTATTTAATCTCTGCACAAAATGAAAAGTATGACTGGGGATACTGACAATTAAAAGTGTGTTGTCATGAATGTTTGTTCATCTCAATAAAAAGAAACGTATATGTTATAGTCCTTTAAAGCATAGAGTAAGCCCTTATTTCTCGTAATAACACTACCGTACTATTGATAAAGCTGAAAAAAGAGACAGTATGCGTTAATGGGTTAAATAGTGTTATGGAAAGATGGAAAAAATTGTTATTAACGAAACCTTCGTGTTTTTAGCTTTCGCTCCGTGGTTCTGCTCTAAGAATATCAAGCCATATTTCTTCGTTATAGTCTACTCGATTTACTTATTAGGAGTTCAGAGTCATTAAAACTGTGCCGTGGGAAGGAAGTGGAATTTCGTAGTCGTGCTACCTCCAATAATTGCTTCAGAACTCTTCATTGCACAAATCTCAATCTTTTTTACAAGGCAACGTCGCAATTGCCGATGAACAAATAAGTTCTTCCTGTGTAATACTGACAGAGGAACAGAGAGACTAACCGAGCATGCGAGTATCAAATTATATATGTCACTATTAAGACGCAGAGGAATTTGAACGCAATGATGGAATTGCTATTGAGGAAATAGAAATTCAATGGCTACAATACTTTTGTACGTTATGATATCACAATAATATACTTAATTTTCTATGTTATTATAAAGACGAGTTATGTGCCTCAAACATTCGTCGTTAGTAATTCACTTATGATTGTAAAATCTATTACAGCAGAAAACTTCTGTTAGCTGAAATCTAACTGTAACGCAAATGTCATACTTCAGGCATTTTACGTTTGAAAAAAGGTTATTTTCTATTTCCCCTTGATGACAAAAAGTTTTTTAGGATAAGAAAATTCTAAAGCTTATGTTCAACTCTTCTCACTCTGTATGTTTTAAAGCTAAGATGTTTTACAATTTCATGTGTTCTTGTACTGAAAAAGAATATACATGAACGACTTGCGTCTTGTTATTAGTACAGTTATAGAGACTTTAAAATTTCTTTTTACTTTCTAATATATTTGTGGTAATATTTATTTCCTATAGCTTCTGCATGCTAAGTTATAAAGTGTTATTAAAAATTATTTATATTTTACATTTTATTCTTATGCTGTATATGAATGATTTATGGGCCTAGTTTTTTGTATCTATATTTTAATTATTTTTGCTCTTTGGCATATGTCCATATTCATGATCAAAAACTAGTGCACTTATAGTATTATGATTCCAGATCTCGACGAGCTCTCGGCCATACTGTGCCATCTGGCGGGCAGTGTATTGAATTTGATTTGCCTACATGGTGTTTGACATTTGCTGCTAATTTCATGAAAGTTTGAAATACAAGATTTTTTTGCAACGAATATGTGTAGTCGTCTCTTCTTCGTATTGCGGAGCATGATGATGTGCTCTGTACTTGTGTGTTCGAGTTTGTGCTAAAGCCTATTAATGTATGTTATTAACTTGTGTTCATTATATAGTTGTTATCGTAAGGTGAAAAACCCCACGCGGGAGACCCAATGTTCTCTGACTTCGCAAAACTCCCAGTTCTTAGCAGATGTTGTCTCAGTCTACATTCGGTTGTTTCTTATAGTTTTATAACTAACATATTTAAACATAAAAATAGAATCCCTACGCTTGTAAATGAATGTAAAACGCACGCGATACAGAACGCTACCTAATCTAAATGAGTTTATATTCGTTAATAAGTCGTTTTATCTTGGAACTGACGATCAAATTTTTTTTCTCTATGAAAATAAAGAACATAATTCTAGATGGTTAAATTACAAACAAAGTTCTGAGTCATTTTAACTACAAATAATCATAGTCATATAATCGCGTCTTGCTGTAATTAGCTCTAGAACATTCTCAGTAATAAATATATTATCAATAACTCTTTGCTTATAGAGCAATCAGAACTTACGATTCATCTATGTTTTTTTCTACGAAGGACATAGGCTATTCTCAGTCTTTCTCATATGTCATTATTTGCAATCAATAACCTCTTGCTTCATGATCATAACTGCATATATTTAGTGAGGATTCTTTTCCCTTTTTTACATGAACGTACATACTCCAGAGAAGTTTTCTTAGTGTCCTCTTTTTCGACATTGACGTGAAGCACATGATTGAATATTCATGTTCAGAATCCCAAGGCGCGATAAC
Source organism: Parhyale hawaiensis (assembly GCA_001587735.2). Classification (NCBI taxonomy): domain Eukaryota; kingdom Metazoa; phylum Arthropoda; class Malacostraca; order Amphipoda; family Hyalidae; genus Parhyale; species Parhyale hawaiensis. The sequence continues at coordinate 11,898,376 of LQNS02278087.1, forward strand.
ACTATCTGGGACTAAGACAACACTCTTTTACGTAGTGATGAAGTTAGAAGTTACTACGACGGTGGAAAGTCCTAACTGAACGTAACTCTGATTCAAACTAGTCGCTACGGCTGCAAAATTATGAACATGTGTTGCCTTGCTTACCATATCTGGTAAACAGCCTCACGTGAAATTGATAAACTGAGACTAAGTTTTTACGGTGTTGCTATTCAACTTCAGAAGGTGCTGTTGTATTAATTCTCTCGCAACTAAATGTATTGCCAAATACTATGAGTAATGTTTTATACGTCTCACGAAGTTCACTGTTCTAGCTTTGGAAATTTGACAGTGCTTCAGCTTGTAATAATGTTTGTACATTTGCTGTATTTAGGTAGTTAAAACTTGGCTGGCTTAGTACGACGAGGAAAAATTATTTTCGATAAGTGTGTAGATTTTGGCTTTTGCCGTAGGAAAAGGGCTCGAATAGACCTATTTCGGAGAGAAGCGCTTGCTTATTGCCTTTGTAGTAATGATATTAGCACTAGAAGCTTAGACCACAGCAGTATTTGAATCCCTTTAGTGAATTTTATAGAACTGAGATAATCATTGACTTGAGGGTTTGCGTTGAATCTCCTCTGTTAGGTACTTCTCTGCTCTGTATTTAATATTTTTGGCCAGTTATATTAAACGTTCTTGGAGACTTATCCAGTGTAACTTATTGGCTGCATTTTCTATTTTTTTTGGCCAGTTAGTAAGCCTTTTGTGGTAGGTGCACACTAACGCAGCTATTGCAAGGTCACTCAACATATCACTTTTGTGGTCACGTTGCCATGACTACAACTTTCGGCGTTTGAATGTCACACTAAAACTATACGTCATTGCAACGTTAACCTAACTCAAAAGGGGGAGGTATACTCAAAGCTCCACCATTGCCGCTTGGCTTAGCGTGCAAGGCAAAAAACGACTCTTATTTTAGATGTTAGCTTTTAGCGGTGTAGCAATGCGCAAGCCTAAGCCTGGTTCGCTGCAACGTAATAGGAATTATTGTGCGGCGGGGCAAGTTCTGCGTAAGTGTGCGCCGGCCACTACAAGACGATAAGCTGATGACAACCCGTGCTTCGAATTGTTACTGGGTAAGTTCATAAGGTTTAGTGTTCTAGCTGAGTCTGGTAGGGTATGAACAACAGCGGGTAAGCCCGACAAGAATTGGCAGATTTGGGAAGAGCAAAGGCGGGGCTGCGCTCTGACGTCATCGGTGTAAAGCAACTATAAATGGCGCACTGCCAGAGACTCTGCATATAGTCACGTTCTGATAAAAAACTTTGAACAAGCACTGTAATTAATTTTATGTCGGCCATTATATATATATTGTGCCTGTAATGAATTATTAACGAAGCTGTCAGTGGCCCGATTCGACTAATGCTTCGTTATCGCACTTTTCAAAAACGGGCCAGTTATTTAACAACCGAGTCATGTAGCAGATACTCTCACCCGGATTACCAATCCATATACCTCCACAAAGCTTGTACTACTACCAAAAATAATTTAAAATTGGACAAGACCGCAATGTAAAGGGGACTGTCCAAATGGCGCAAAGACCTTACGATTGTATGAAATATCAACTGCCGGGCCTACGCTACTTACATTTGTGCCACTTATACTCCGTCTCTCAGTGAGTCAGTCTTGGTTATTTATATTAGTTACAATAATATGAACGTTGTCAGCACTTGTAAATGAAAGTAAACGTGTGTCAGGGTTGCTATTTTTATACCCTGCATGTACCGACTAACGTTACAGCTCCGATACAGTAGTGACCGCCCTCATGCAGGGGCATATTGTGGCGGGCCCTTTCCCTGCCACAATATGTTTGGGCATCACGCACCCAAGGGTCCTGAGTGCCTTCTCCGCAGGAGATGCAGCATCTGGCTGCTGTTCCTGCTGAGAAGGTTAGTTTTGTAGAGTTAGGTAGGTTCTCTATAATTCCCCTTTTGTTCCGCTAGGTGGGCCGCCGAATGGTGGTAAGCGACCCATCCCATGGGACTCCTATCTCCTCCCGTGTGGGGTCCACGGATGGGACCCCCCGCACGAGTGTTCGCTTTCTTCTGTCTTCTTCTCATTTCGTTTTTCGTCTCCTTCTCTGCGCTGCACGATTGAGCGATTTCGTTCGACCGAGCCATGTGGAGTTGGAAATGCTCGCGCCTTATTTCCTGCCAGACATGGTGCACCTGGCCAAGATTGTTCTCATAGAACTCATTTGAGTTCGACTTAACTTCTAAACTAAATCATACAAAATTGGATCGCTGTTATACAGTCTTCGTTTCTAATACGGCGGGAATACCCACAATATAATAATAACACAGTATATTACAGTTGTGACCACTTTTATACTAGTTGAACTCGTACGAGTTTCATGACTTTTTAACGTTGTGATGCCGGTTTTTGCCGAAATTTATATCTTAGATCCCTACTGATTTTTTAGATATAGCTGGCATATAATAATGTGCATAGTAGTAATAACAGCTTGACGCCGTATTATATTTGCTTTCCCATGCAAAAGATACAAAATTATTGTTCTGTTAGCGCTCCCTCTATTGTTTTTAAACTCTGGGTCAATGGGGTTACTGCGTCCATTACTACTAGTTTTGGGACGAATCCTTATATAATAAAAAGCGTCGTGTATTTATTTATTTCGTGTCTGCTCTGAAGGAAATAGATAGGCAAAAAACAAGGAGTTTCAATAGAGAAGGAGGGAATCCTGTGGGCCATGCACAGATTCGCTAGCGAGTCAACAAGATCTCTAATGGCTGTGAGACGCGTTCATGAATCTGACTTGTGGAAGAGACGGGGAGCAGTGAGTTTCACGGGGGAGCAACAGACAAACCGAGCTACTGATATGCGGTTGGTGCATCCGCGACTGGTTGCAGCCATAAGAGACTCCTTACTGATATGTGATTTTTGAAGGAGGGAAGTTCAACCAAAGCTGTCTTCTTGCGCTCTCTCTTTAAAAATTTTCAGTTAGTTTTAAAGGAAAGACATGAAGTTCATTTTACACGTATCACACAAAGCATACCGATTTTCATATTTTTAAATTGACTTTACTGGGGTCGCATAAAGATCCAGGTATGGGAAAATCCTTAGCCAGAACGTAGTTTGATGCGTTCCAATCTTCGCATTTAATAATGTTTGCTCTTCATTTGTACGACATTCATCTCATAAAATATTGAAAGACAACTAGTGAACCTCTGCGTGAAAAAATTCATGCAATGATCGACATTTGTTATTATTATAGGCCGTTGCGAAATCTTTTCAGAATTGCTTCATATTCTTCATTGATCCATAGTCGTACTGTTTACCATAGGTCCTCTTTTCAATGACTTGCCGTTTCAACATTTTCCCGCTCACCCTTATCAGCAGCTTTCATTCACTTCTGTAACCTTTCTTGACTGGTTTGCATAGACATTAGCATAGACGATTCATCTCTCTCCATTCCTAGCAATTCTTCGCTCTTCAGACTGTAGTAGTCTCGTACTTCTTATACGTTCCCTATCTTCCTTCTTAATTAGACGTGCGTCTTCAATATAGTGAGAGGCAGAACTAAATCTTAAGTAAAACACTGCAATAAACTTGAATGTAACTCCAGCTAACTTGTATACATGTAAGCGTTCCGTAGCAGGATACGGTCTTGCGAACTTAAATATCCGCTTCACTGAAGTGCTAAAATTTTTAGGCTACGCAAATTCGCACCGGAAGCGAACGACAGTGTGAGGGATGATATGCGTCATATGGCGCTTGAGGAACATATAGTAATGGACAGAACATAGAATAGCAAGATCTGCTTCAGCGAACCCTTTAAATAGGGATAATACTGGCGTAGAAGAAGAAGGGAAGACAGTAAACTAGAAGAAATAGTTGTCTACTATCCGTCAAGAATCATCCCGTGAGTGCTCCGTTGGTTATCTGCCGAATTTACGCGTCTTGACCTGAGAGAAAAAAAAGTTATAAAATCGGACTTCAGAAGCTGCATACATATTGTTCCTATTTCAAGAAGTGTTTCAAGCAAGACGTGTGTTCAGCTAAAGGGATAAGAATCAGCCTTCGCCGTATTCTGCAACCTGGTCATCGATTTACAAAATCTGCAGCCTGGCCTATTTTTTGCCTATCTATTTCTTTAAGAGCGTGACACGAATGATACCTACATATAAATATCTAAACAGATAAGGACACGACGGTATTTATTATATTGGTGTGTTGATGCTTCGACCTTGGGTTCTATACCTACTCTCTGGAATTTCTGTGAGTTTCTGGCATCTATATAGCTCTCTTCAATCCAGCTTTTCAGTTATTGCACCAGATCATAAACTTTTACTGGGCTGCTGCTTGATTTCTTCGTTCATTCTACGAAGTTCATGATTTTGAAACATCTTAGTAAACGTCTATAGACTTCTTTTCGTTGGGCAAGCTTTCAGTGCTGTTTAAATTAGGGCCTTCTTCAGGGCGAAAATCTTCGAATGCTGCCGAGCAATCACATTACTATCGGTTTACAAGATACGCCTTTGAAATTTTATAGAGGAAAGTACACAATCTTTAGCTAATAGGAAACATTGGACAAGCGTCATACATAGATAAAAAAAGCCGATAAGGGGGGGGGGAATCTCCATTTTTTGAAAACTGCTTTATTTGTGGGCCGATTGTTCGGAAACTTGCACAGCTTATGTATTTTTGGAAATGAAACACATTTGGCTCGTACAGCATTTTCGATTTAGGCCTTAGTTTTTGAGATAATAGGGAATGTGTATAAATATATTTATATACTGTATTTTGAAATTCAATAGAATAGAACTCAATGAGTTTTCATGTTAGGAAAAAACAATGACTGTTTTTGGAATCCTTCAAACATTTCTAACAAAACTACAGAGCCCGATTATCAAGTTTTGGTTACGTTTTCTTTTGACATGCGATTTTCGATTGCTAACTGAAATTAAAAAAAAAAAATTTGGTTTGAGCCGCGATACAAAATATATCAAGGAAAAAATGGAAGCTCGGGCTCTATAGTTTTGTTGGTAATGTTTGAAGGATTCCAAAACTGTCTTTGTTTTTTCCTAGCATGAAAATCCATGGACTTCTATTCATTTTTGTGTGGAAAAATCATATTTTACACGTTAGGGATAAACACAATATATATGTTTATATTATATATTCTTCATTACCTCAAAAACTAAGGCCTTAATTGAAAAAAGTTGTGGGCAAAAAATGTACATATACTGTGCAAGTTCAGAACAATCAGTCCACAAATAAAAAAAGTTTTCAAGGGGTCATTTTCAATATAACCCACCTGAGCCCCCACTTTGGGCCCCTTTTTGGGGGTTAACAGTGCTCGTAACTCCATAATAATTTGAAACACACTTTCCCATGATCTGAGGATTCTTTTTCAGCAAAAAAAATTGATTATTTGACCAAAAGTCGCCGGGATGCCCCCCTTAAAAAGAAATTAATTTGGTATTAAAGTTCAAAGTTCTGTTAAATGTGAAACGTGTGCGTCTCTTTGTATTTATGATGTTGATCTGAGATTTTATTGAAAAACAATGTTTCTGCCCCCTGGTATTTCGACAGGTTCCTGATACTTCCACGCTTTCTTTTCCATCTTCTCAGTCGTCGTACAAAATTTTTGTAGTTCCAGTCGGCTGGAGCTATGTTCTACAGTCTAACTAGAGTTGTATTCACAGAGCCGCAAACTCCCACCAAGCAAAACACTGCTCACAGAATGGAAGATTGACAGACAAACTAACAAAGAGACAAATGGATCTGCGTCAAAATTTGTTCAACAACTGTTCTTCGTGGCATTCCTAACAGTTCCTGTTAATTTGATGAAGAATCAGCCAAAACAATTGAGAACTCATAGTTGTACAGCTTGCGTTTCACTAATGGAAGATCAGGCCTGCAGGGATAATACAGCAAAACCTATACTGAGAACCGGAGCAATAAAAAGCTCAATCACTAAGTTGTTGCCGTCATTTTTGACAGCTGGGCCCTCTAGTAATAAATACTTTTCTGATACCGTAGATTTCAATAGTTGATTCTATCTTTTCCTTCTGCTGACTCAAAAATTTTAGTTATTTTTTTGTGGGCTGAAAACTATAAGTACAGCAATATCAACGTCAAAAATATCACTGCTGTTATCCATGTACGTTTGCAGCGGGCTTTAGTTTGGTACGAGCTCACTGCTTAGCCTAAGTGGGCCTCTGGCTAAGGTTATAAAAGCATCTTCTGTGAATGAAAGGGAAGGACTATCTCCGCTTTTGTCATAATATGTATCCGTTGAAAACAGCTAGTTTTTTATTATAAATGGACTCCTATTGAACCCCATGGGTGGAGCCTGGTGCATAGTGGGGTACGCGTAGGGTAAAGGTTTCACTTCTCCCAAATTTTCAACAAAAGTCGCGCTACTTTCGACCAGTCAGATTGAGTTTTAAATAATGATTCTTAAGGCCCGTTTGAGTGGTCAGCGTAAGCAAACCTTCGAGGCTTGGCTTGTCCTAAACTTCAAACAGAAATTTTGACTTTGCTGCTCTGAACCATCCTGCCAGAGCCGGAAGCAACCAGATTAATTTGAGCCGGTTGAGAACTCAATTTCAAGGAGCAAGATTTAGTTGCTGGAAGTCTCGAGGACGGTCGAATAAGGGTCAATGCCTGACAGTTCAATATGTCGAAGCCAGGGCCCCTACCTTAAGCATCTGACATATATCAAGTCAAGCCCGAAGGTTTGACTTTAGCGCCCAATCGAACACGTTCTAAATTTTTTGCAATTATTATTCCACAAACTCAGTTTTCATCCGTAAAATGGAGTTTTCAGCAAGCTTAGGGAAATTGGTAAAATCTAATAGTTTCTTGTCTGAAATACCACAGAAATAAAGTTCAAAATTTTAATTTTACGAGTTGATCTTATATTAACCAAATAACCCTGTTTGTCGTCCTCTCGCAGTGCACATGGGCTAGAGTTGTGGTTAGTTGCGTTCTGCAGATTGACGGGGAGAGAGGTGTGGCAACTGGCCAGAGCCCACTGTTGCAATAGAGAAGTTTGATATTTGCAATATTCACGATCTGTTTTTCTTTCCCATTTAATACATTTGTCCCGCCACCACCAGAATCAGGGCAGAATCCGTCTTTGTTTGCAACTATTATTGTTTGGACTAGTCGCCAGCACCTTCATGAAATCAGTACTATATAATAATTCACGTCGTGTTTTTATTTATTTATATCTTTCCTGTCACGCTCTATATGGGCATAAGATAGGAGAAAATTCAGGTGCCGAAGACAGTATCTTGGATACGGGGGTCGCACTTGGGCGCTCCAGCTGAGGGACCTGAGTTTCCCTGCATGATCGTATCTGAACATGTTCATTGTTCTGAGTTGCTATGGGAGAGAAATTCAGGTGCCGAAGACTGTATCTTGGATACGGGGGTCGCACTTGGGCGCTCCAGCTGAGGGACCTGAGCCTGCCTGCATGATCGTGTCTATACATATTCATTGTTCTGAGTTGCTATGGGAGGTATCACTTACCTACGCTTCATAATATATATATATNNTATATATATCCAATTTTTTAGGCAGAATGCTGAATTTTCAATAAAGAAGCCTTCTGAACAGTAATAAGCACAGGAGACAGCAAGGGTTTTCCTGAGGTGCTAATTTTCTACCGTCATTTATAATGACGACCCGGGCCACTAGTTACTGAAAATAATCAATAAAATAACATTGCATTCCATACAATTTTCATGATTCAGTCTTTAGAAATATATTTACGATGCGAGGTTCAAAGTCGTCTAAAGTGGCAGCGTTGTTGCTAAGATGTACCTCCACGTATCACTGTGGAGGTATATACTCCCAACAAATGGCTGGAGCCGCTGGATGACGCCGTGACGGCCCGTGAGACGGCGGAAGAAAACTCTTAATGGCTGTACAAAATAAGTTTTAGGTCAATGTTTTAAAACTTCTCCAATAAAAACATTGTACCGATATAATAGTAGCACGCAATAAACTCCAGTCGCGTTTTCCCGTCGCTGCTCATTGCCATAGTATACTAAAAAACTTCATTTATTTAATTTCTAAAATATATTCCGAGAAGAGCTCAACTCAAAGCAGCGTGAAAACACCACCAACAAATGGCTATTGCGAGAAGAAAAGGTGAAGTGGCTAGTACTGAGAAATATGACTTTCTTCCCTCCTCTATAGTACACCTCAATGGGTTAGTCTTAATGGCTAAATACTGCGAAGACAGCACTTCAAGGATCTTTCCGATAAAGCCTTAACGGAACTACGACGGCGCTGTCGAGCTCCACCCTCTCTCTTTTCAGGGTCGGCCATAGTCTGGCGCGTAAGTAGCGAGCTCCACGCTAACCCAAGCAGCTAGCCACAACTGCCAGCCACTACAGGCTGCCTAGCACCAGCCTGCCGGCCCACGAGTGATAACGGGTCTATCCGCAGAGGCATCGCAATGCCCCAGTCCAGGAAGCAAAGAGTGTAACGGGAGGACTCAACGGGACTAAAATGAAACCGCATGTAGTGCAAATGACGTCACATCGACAAATCGAAGTATTAGAGAGTCTGATTTCTTAATTGAAATCAAAATTATAAGCGGCGTCATATTCTGGACGCGAGAGAAATGGCAAAAACAGTTACTGCTCAATCTTTCTGTCGTTACAGACAACATTTTTTACCGTGTTTTTTTCTACGAGTGCGGCTGAACTAGCTGGTCAGACAGGAGTGGGAGATTAAATGAATTGAGACGAAAAAATACGGTAATATTTGTTGAAATATGTTCTGTGAAGAGCCCTCTGAACTAGATATGAAGTGTAAATAAGGCTTGAGTTCAGAGAAGACGTTAAATCACGACGCCATATCGGCCCAAATTTCACCGCTAGAGCTGTAAAAGTTTCCACCTACATCCACTGTAATTTTCTATTGATACGCTAAATGATTGACTAGTACAAGTTCCCTTTATTTATTTGTGTGCTTAGGAGATCAAATTCGCAACTGACAACAATTTTCCTGCTGAAATTAACCAAAATTTTTATTAGGCTGCTCAGCCGTATTGTTTGTCGATGTTGACGTCATTGATAACGACACTTTTTGATGCAAGTTTCTCGTGAGTCCTCCCGTTACACTCTTTGCTTCCTGCCCCGGTCAGTCACTAGAAGCTGTTTCACAGAAGACGGACGGCCCTCTATGTTGTAGAGCCATTAGGGACCGTCTGCACTAGAAAACCCTGACAAACGCTAATTATCGTAAGCCATTAAGCTATGGATGGCTATGAATATGATAGTCTATGTATGTTGGAATGGGTTAGGTAATGTCAATTTGGACTAGATTTTTTAAGTTTTCTTAAATTATATTGCGTTAATCCGGTTATGGCGTATTTCTGTTCGCTCGTGTTCCAGTTACCAATAATTTTTCTTTTGCCACAAAAATTTTAAACACATTCGCGTTCATTCCAAGTTCAAAAGTTACATTCCATTCGCATTTCTTTCAGTAACGTTCACTAATAAGTGTGCGTTCAGGTGTCTCCTCCACCTACGGAAGCCAACCAGATACGATCTTTGGCTGCCGCACATGCTGGCTTATGTTCAACATTCTGGGGAGGACCAAAATTCTTTTAAGCCCGTTGCAGACGAGAGTCTTTTGTCCTATGTTTTCACTTCACCGAGTTTGAACATTTCGTCTTATCCTTTCAAAAGCGACAGCGTGACTACAAAGAGTTTCAGTGTTTCAGTAAAATGTTTACCGTTGTATTCTCTGGCTAAGCCAGCGTCACAAGTGCAGTGTCGTGTGTCTTCAAATTTTTAGCGAATGTCGTCTGAATAAACAGTGTTCCTTTTCTGTTGTTTACACAGACACAGCAACGCATTTTTTCGAACGCAGTGAAGTGAAAACACAGGACATAAGACTATCGCCTGCAGCGGCCTTATGGACAAAAAGTGACTGTAGATTTAAAATTACAAAACAGCTTTGGGGTCTGAAACGTCCTAACGTGCGGGGACATTGATGGAGTTGCTGTCTTGCACTCTGTGTGGCCGAGTGGCCTTCAACGCTACTCTAATAGGCGCTGAAGGCTCGCGTTCGCTTTACAGCGCAGGCAATGGAGCTTCTCTGCTCTAAACACTCTGGTATCGGGAGGCGAAAGGAATTAGAAAGAGGATTCTTACATTAGCTCTCGGGATGGACGACTTGTTCTGTTAGTCACTGCAGCAGATCTTCAAAATTACGCAACTAAGGCAAAAAATAATGCTGACAAGGTGTATCCATTGTATGAGCAACAATTCGAGGCTATATTTAGTTTTTATTGGCTGGACGGACGCAGCAGGGGTTATTTCTGGCACACCCACCCAGTGACGACATCGACACCGTAAGCAAGGCCACTCATGAGAGAAAAGCTGCCCATAGCCACCCCGTAGCTACACAGATCCACGAAACACGTCTTGTCCGCAAAGTATGAGAGCGCGACGATCCCGTAGATGATGAAGCTCATGCCCAGATAGACATTGAGCACAGGTTCCTGCAACAAGACAAACGGGGGTCAAGATCTTTCTAGGTGTGAGGTAGGCAATGGAGGGCTGTTGTATGAGCAATAAAACGATCTTGTACAGAAGCAGTCCCCCATGCATAGAGAAGTAATAGCGTCATGATCATTGAAATATATGAAGGGAGGGCTTATCTCCAAGAGTGTGTGGGCAAGTCTGCACTATTTTCAATTTACATATTTTTAAAGAAAAACTTAGGAATATTTTAGGAGATCTTAAGTTGTCTAAAGCCCCGTCAAATGGACTCAACAACGCTGATGGTGAGAAGAATGGACTAATTGGGATTACGTGAAGTTAAATACAGCCAAGGATTACAAAGGGAATTCAGCGGAGATACAAGGGGTTTAAAATGAGCTATAATTTTTATTTTTTAACCTGAAATATGAGGTAACTAAGCTATAGTACACGACAGGCGTTATGCTGAAACTATATAGTGAGATGCCCTGTTAAAAATGACGGTAATCAGTTTATATCAGCACATCTTCATCGATATGGCTTATATTCTGGAATGATTATATCCCATTTTGCAGAAAAAAAAATGCTCTGCGCACCACACACCAACGTGTCTTGAAAGGCGTAACCATCGTACTCAACACATTTCATAAGTTGAGCTACGGTCAGGTTAAAAGGAGTTTCATGCTTCGAAATCTCGACTCATGAGGTCCAGTTTTTTCTCCAGTTCCGGTCAAAGAAAAAAGTTATTAGGTAAAAATTAAACACCTCCCTTTTTTTTGATACATATAAATCTATGTATGGGGAAAGTAATCATATATATATATAAGTTTTATTCAAGGCGACAGAGAACTCAGTGTTAATAATACATTTAATAACTCTTTCCAGGTCTCGAAAACATTTTACACAATCATCATTGCCGATCCTATGCAGTAGCGCTCCAACGTTAGCCTCAACGTTTCGACTACCCCTGTACTCATCTTCAGGAGGATATGGTAGTGCTGCTGTAGGTGGTGCAGTCCCTTCCATGCTTGAAGTAGAGAGCTCATCATGATACTGCTGGCTGTGTTTGCGAAAGTCATTTTGTCCCGTGGGTGCGCGGTGAGTGCGTTGAGCGTGGTCTCTGATTGGTCGAGACGGGAGACCAGGCGGCCAAGCAGCGCTAGATGTTGGCCGCCCGTCGTTCCATATTTCGTTGGGTCTGCTGGTCTCATAGAAGTTGCAGCGTTCTATAGATACCAGTGAGTTGGGAGTTTGTGGATGGCTGGCTTAGTCGGATGATAATTGCTTCCTTAATTGGCAGACGGTGATTTTCACTGTTTTTACGGATAATTTTAGTGTTGTTCACGAGTGTATCCCTGGTGATCACTCATCGATTATGCAGCTCAAACAAACACTCATCAACAACGGCTACGATTACAAATTTGTTGACGACATTCTAAACAAGTACCTGCAAAGATAGGAACCACCAGAGACAATAGAAAATCGCAGTGCCATCGAATTATATTCAGGGATGTCGCGAAGCGAAGTATACAACAATGGGGGGGGAGGGGGCACTGAAAAATACCGACTGACGTTAACTATCAGTCATATTACCGACTGGAAAATATATAGTGTACGAATACTGTAGGCTATATATATATATTTATATATATCGTGTAGTTCGGTAACAGCTTTTCTGCTATGCAAGTTTTGTTAAAGGCGACTGAGAGATTATTGTTGATTAAACATTTATTGAGTTTTTCAAGTTTA
>LQNS02278087.1:11926447-11940989 GCA_001587735.2 Parhyale hawaiensis
TTGCGTAACTTTCCCTTTTACGCTTTACTCAAATTTTGACCTTTTTAAGGTCTCTGACACCTAGACACCGGTTGGTTGACCCCAGACAGGCTAAAGTGGGTGAGAGCCACCCGCCCGCGGGGGCAAGAGGCTAGGGGAAGTTGAACTTCCAGTAGGCTCTAAACAATTCCGTTTTGCAAGCCATTCAGATTAGGTTCTTGTTTTTCAACAAGACAAGTCAAGCCGACCGTAGACAGGGCAGGAGTCGTGTACCGCTTTGAGTGTACTGAGAAGCGCTGTAATGCGCTCTATTTAGGTTACACGACGAATGCCCTCTCAAAACGATGCAAACAGCATAGGTATAACCCGAGCAGCATTAAATCTCATTACGCGCACGAACACCATATGAACGACCCACTAGCAGATACTCTAATAAACAGTTTTTCAGTAGTTTTTGGTAGCCACAATATTATTGACTTGAAAATCGCCGAAGTAATCACAATAAAGCAAGAAAACCAAATATATTAACGTAAACTACGACCAAGGTTAAAATTTTTTAAATCTATACTGAACGAGAACTTTCTGGAAGGCTGCACGTATGAAAGGGTCCGCACCAGGGGGCAACCCTCAGTTAGTTCGTCACTATCGTGGTGTGCACATGTAGGACTTGCTTCGCTGTTCGATGAGTAACTAGATTAGTAGGCTGCACGACAGAGTAACTAGATTAGTACGAATTTTCCTCTTTGTACCTGTGTCTTTTAATTTTGTGCAATATTAGGATAGAGTATGAAGTTCACGTGAATATAAATAGGTAGGTTATCAGTTAAATTTGATTGTGCTATAGTTATTTTTTCACTTTACTTTTGCAGATGATAAATTCTGAACTTTTAATTTGAAGAACCTGATGATGACCAATGTAACTCGGTCGAAACGTTGCGATGAATTTTAATACAGTGTTTTATGCGGTGACCAAGTTTCATTCCCGGATTGTATTGAAAAAGTTGACAGGTGAATGTCTGACGAGCTTTAGGAAGGTGGAAAGAATTTTTAGACTGAATTATAAACTAATACATTACAAATCTTGTTTTGTTTCACTATAAACAAAGCTTTTACGAACTTCGGAGGCTAAATTATGAAAACAGGCCAGGACTTTTGCAAAGCCTGGTATGTATCCAGTTCTGTCTCACAGGATGCAAATTTCAAACTTCTCTGCAGACTTGTGATCGCTGAAAAATTTTAATTCACTGATAAACTTATTTGCGAACACGATATTGCATTACGAAACACCTCAGGCTTTTGAAGTGTGCAGAATTCTAAAAACGTCTACTCCAGGCACCAAAATGCACTGGAAATCTTACCACAACTATAGCGTTTATGTACCTCCACCAAGCAAAAAAACTTTTAGCGATAAATGCCAATTAGTCGGGGGCGAGATTATTCAACAAAATGCCACGTCACATCCGAAATGTCACCGGTACAGAGACTTTGAAATTTAAAACCTTACTGGACGCATACTTACTGAAAGTGCCAGATAAACCTGTTGTAAGCGGCTACGTGAACTGTGGGGATAACTCGCTGTTAGCCACCCCGCTGGTCACGGACTGCAGCATCACCTCTGTGCACGATGGGTAGCGTGCATAACGCCACCTGGACCTCGTCCGAAGTATCATCAAGGTAACAAGGTAAGATAAGGTAGTCCTGAAACTAGGACTTACTTTTTTATCATCTCCAAAATTTGGTCATTTGTGCCTTATTACAACAGTACTAGCATCTGAACTTCTCTTGAAGATCCGTCTATACTTTTTGAGTAATGTTATGGCAAAAATCTAGTCAAACATGCAAACGGACCGACCAAATCATCACTAATCTTTCGTCAATTCTGCCCTCTTTCTAACAATTCCTACAAGTTTCATGAATATCAGTCTGTAACTTTCTGAGTCATATTCTGATAACAATGGTCCTCACAGAAATTTGGTTATATGTGTCATTTACCATTTCTAACAATTCTCACAAATTCCTACGAAGTTATGTGCCGATAAATATAGAAAATAAAAATGTAGACAAAGACATGGATAAACAGATCATAACAAAACTTCTATCATAAGCGTCTGATAAGAATCCCAACAGCCCCCGCAAATTTCATAAAGATCGGCCCATAAATTTTTTAATAACACCAGCAAAAAAAAAAAAAAAGCAGACAAAGAAACAAACGGTTAGATAGATATTCACCCATAATTAAGCATCTGTTCCTGCTAGCAGACCTAAAAATGGTTGTAAATTTCATACAGATCTACCAATAAATTTTTGAGTTAGCTTGGTTATGTTTGGTACTGTAACTCACTTTGGTGTAAATTCAAAAAGAAATCCAGTGAGCACATGCGCGTTGCTTACAATGCATGACTTATTCCTCAGATTCATGAACGTGCCAAGGTCTAATAGTACGAGCAGTGGCAGCTCGTGCGTCTCAGAAATGGTGGGGCCAGCTCGCTCATACGTAGTATCAGAATTTAAATAAAACAATGCCAGTAATTTAAGAGGGATTCTTACATTATTTATTTATATATAAGATGTAGACCTACAAATGCTGTCCAAGTATTGAGATGTAAACGCGCTGATACAAGCACGTTATCTTTTGGGAACATGTACAAACGCTACTCCAAAGAATGAGTTTCATCTTCTCAGCTTCTACCTAAATAGCACATACTTGCAAAGAATTGTTCAGAGTTTGGCGTATAATTCCATTCCAGTTTGAATACATCCCACACTTAACTAATGGCTCTTGCTGAGCAAACTAAACTCGACGGCCAACATTTACACCTCTTTTGATAAACTCAAGCCTATGTTTGCGAGGGCTCATCAAAACATTTGGACAATTAGTTGAGAAAACTTGTTCTTTTGGCTAGCGTGCGAAAGATTCCGAAAGGCCTGTCTACACGTTAGTCGTTACAACGTGTTCACTGATCCAGATGTTAAGTAGCTTCGTTGCCAACACAACTTTGTGTGCACTGCAAGACATTATTAAGATGGTATCCGTCAAATCAGTTTCCTCGGAAAGTTACGGATAGCTTTTCAAATTTGGTGTAAAATAAAACTCAGGAACCAGTGCACTTTTTTGCTAATTCTACTGCGTAGTAGGTAACACATTCAAATGAGAGGATAAGTGAACGCATTGAAAAGGATAACGTGTAGATCGGTGTACAAGAGAGAAACCTCGATCCTTGGCAGGTTTTGTCCCTGTTGCTTTGTTTGCCGAATGGCCGTAGGAAAGGAATGGCGCTAGTGTCGCTTTAGAGTTGTTCAAGTGTAGCTCATGCTTTTTCTACTTTAAACGATTCCATTTACTCAAAAAAAAAATTGAAACAAGATAGGCATCGAATTATGATAGAAATTACCTTTTAAACAATTTTTTTTATTTGGAGAGCGTAACGCACGTTCACTGACACTTTTGCTGCACGGGTGATAGCATCTTGTTGCGGTGACGGTACGAGTAACTTGCGATTTGCAACGTCCATTCGCACGCTGTTTGTCAGTGCGATTGATTTGCACTATATATTTTGCCTGCCAGCTACATATGTTCCATTGTGCATCATAAGCTTCGCCTTATTTAATTTATATATAAGGCCTCGCTTTGTGACTACATTCGTGATCAAAATCACTGCGATCTCGATCACCACGATTGCTTGAGAGCGACTCATGTAAGATTGGGAAGTATTAGGTACAACATATTGCAGAGTTATCATTTACGTTTTAGTAAATACATACAGAAATTCCATTTTCACAAGCTCTGAAATTATGCAGGTAGAGGTTTGTTTTATGGGTACGCCTTAAATAAACTGTTCGATACAGATTTTTCGATAGACAATCACAAACACAGATGCATAGACGCATTTGGAGGGCTAATATGCCTAGATACATGTATTACAGTAACGCCCGTAGGTATAATTAATGGCTAAAGTATATTTTGTACTTGCTCTCCATTTGTTCTGTGGGAATTTTCTCCTATTAAACTCTTAACTGCGTGACGGAGAGACGGACCAACATTGGAGAAAGGGAGCAAGGGAGCAAGCAAGCGACCAGCAACTGTGTATTATTATATAGTGGATTAGATTAGATTATGACCTCCTTGGCGGAAGTAGCAATGCGAGTATTGTGTTCACAACACAAGTCACAAAAATTGTTGGCGTAGCCAAGATTTTGTCAATGTACAGTAGAACTCTACACAGTCGTCTGAGCTTCCTGCTTCTGTGAGGTCACAAATTCTAGTTTTTGGGTACGAACTGGTACTCATTTTTTCTGAAAAAAGTCATTTTCTCATTTAAAACTCAGTTTCTGGTAACAAGAAAAAAAAAAAAAAGACCCACTGGGTCCTCCCTTGGGCCTAATAGAAAGTGCATTTTAGATAAGAAATTAATAATTTTCAGAAAAAAATTGGTATTATTACAACAACGTATGGGCCTAGTTTGCCCCTAGAAGGTATAATTGATGACCTTACCGAGGCAGAAAGCCCAGATGACTGTGTCCAGTTCAACCTTGATAAAATCCTAGTTACGTCCACAACGATATGTTTTATGAGTAAATCTACCAAGACCACAACTGAGGTCAATGTGTTGTGACATGTGCTGCTAGAGTACATTTTGCTCAATATGCTGATGTCGTGGTGTGTCGTACTGTGACGATGTATAAGTTGGTAAACAAGCAACTAGAAGGATTATATACTCTGACCATTGTATCAAGACAGTTAGAAAATTTCACTATTTACAGGTAGTGGAAAGGGCTAAGATAGGGGCGAAACAAAATTTTAGAAATGGCCATAGAATTGGCAACGCTCTAGAGGAATTTGACCCCGCCCAAACTGCCTTGGCGTTGTGTTCGAGTTGTGATTCTAGTTAGGAGCACAGTTCACCCACTGTCTTGCATTCTAAGGTGCTAGGATGCTAAGAGCCAAACTCACCAGAAAGCCGTTCTGTATCTCAGTCTCGCTCGCAAGGTGCACAGCCAGCAGTACCGGAGTGACCACCATGGCCGTGACGTTGAGACCAATACCAAAATATGCGTTGTTGAGCGACCCGTTGACCGTGTGGCCAAATCCAGCAATATCCTTGCCTCTCATCAGGCCAAAACACGTGACAATCAACACCTGCGGTGGGTTAAGCATTTTTATTTTTATACTATAAGTAGCTTTGGAAGACGGGAAATAATTTGCTGAAGTTCGACTTTCTTCTTCACAGTTGAATTTGAAGTGTTTCTTGGCTCTGCAAAGTATTTCCTGGCATACAGCGTGTCTCCTTTATTTTGCGGGTAGAAATTTGCCTAGGGGCAGAGATGCAATGAACTTCGCTGTAAGATGCAATTTTTGAACATCAAATCTTCAACTCAAAACAAGCTCTAATGCTACTTAGGGGAATTGTGACATGTCCATTGATAAGATCTATTGTATATAGCTGATCATTGTACCAGATCGATGTCGACAGAAGAATGTGATTCATGATTACCTAGTTGATTCATCTCAGTGCCTGTTCAGCTGAAGACTGGAGGTAAATCTTTCGCTTCTGTTCACCAGTAATTCAGTAAATATTTATACAAGTTAGAACTATATTTGCATCCTATACTTGCAAAGGTAACAAAAAATCGGGATTTGTTGTGATGATGGGTACAACATACCCACTGCTGTCAGCAATGTCTCTTTGCTCAGGAGAGTAAGTCTTGATCGGCTGTGTGACCGCTTTTAAAACTACTGTATTTTTACAGGTTTTACCAACCCCCTAAGAAACTGGTGATATTACACAGATAATTCTGACCATTTGTCAACTGAAATATAATCTTTCATACCAAGAATGTCAACTCGCGTCTCTTTTAACCTGCAATGGATAGTGTATCCTATCCAGGACATATCTTGCGAATAAGGCTAAGTGAAGTCCAGCATTGTAAAATTTACTGCAAGGAACATGAGGCCAAGTTCCGTGTCTTGTGCATCGCCGGGAAGCAATCCAAAGCGTGAGCTGTTCTTGGAATAGTGACGTCATAACAAAAGGCTGATTGGCGGAGACTTTACCGTCGATTCATTTTCC
Organism: Parhyale hawaiensis; assembly: GCA_001587735.2. Lineage (NCBI taxonomy): Eukaryota > Metazoa > Arthropoda > Malacostraca > Amphipoda > Hyalidae > Parhyale > Parhyale hawaiensis. The sequence goes on from LQNS02278087.1 coordinate 11,932,495, forward strand.
TATGCAATTGCAGAGACTATTATGTCTCAAGGCAGGCCGTCACTGAACAGCCACAAATGCAGTCCTGCTGACTTGAGCTCGTTCCATTGAGTCGTCAAAGCCGATCTAAGCCAAGCCCACTTGACCTGACTTCTCTGGAAATGCAGATAGGAACTTTTTTCCGTTTTCTCGCTTTCAATGCTGTTACAGGTGCTAGAAGCAGCCCGCTTATATTGAACCGATTGTATATTATCCATGTTATGCAGGGGTCACACTAGGCGTTGACTGAGACAACTTGATGCAAGGATGCGAGACTCGGACGTCATTTATGCTACGGTATCCACGATACCGTTTTCAAACATGTATCAAAAGGGCCCGCGAGCTGACCATCCGAGCAACCAGTTGGGTGTAGAAATGCATATGTGGCACCGGCAGCGCTATCGTCGTTTGCGACGATCTGTGTGCGTGTCTGTGTACGCGGATCGTGTGCGTGAGGGCGGCGTTCAAGTAGGTGCGCTGCTCTGTCCGCTGTATCACAGATTAAGTTAGGTTAGGTAAGGTCAGGTAAGGGTAGGTAGGTTAGGTAAGGTTAGGTTAAAAGGTTGGATTTGGAAGTTGGTTAGGAGGTTGGTTTAGGTTAGGTAAGGCTAGGTTAGGTTAGACTAGGTAATGGTTATTTTAGTGGTGACGTACGCAGGAAAGCTTACTTGGAAGAAAAATCGTCGTGAACGACGACAGTGCGCCCCGGCATTACGGAGTGAGACTTTTTTCATGCAAGTTTCATTGGTAACTGTGCAAGTGTCAGCGCCTGGAACTTGAATCAGTAAGTTAAAGTCAGGGAACCTTCCCGAAGATTCAGAGAAGTCAAGCCTCAAATGCTTAATTTCGCTGCCAAATCGAACGCTCCCTTAGTTTAATATAGAGTGTTCACAATTACTTACTATTTCTATCACTTTCATTACGCCGCTGGGGGTTTTCAAGTACCCGGTATTCATGATGGTCTTGATCTCACGTAGCAATAAACAACCAAAGTTCAGAAATTATCTGAAAGGAAAAATCAACAGACTTATCCTTGTTTCAGGGTCCTTTTCATGAATAAAGAAGATAGTGGGAGAGAAATAAAGCTGCTGCCTCCCAGTCAGAACCCCCTCTGCAGCAATGTAACCTCTGAGTAAAAAACAACGCCCCTTGTCAAGCTGTTAGCTTCACTAATTAATTTAGTGTTTCGGGTGTATTAATACTTAGAATTTCTGCGTTAGAGTCCTACCCATATCGATATCTATAACATGGAAAAGAGTCTAACGCAGAGCAACGAAATTGATACCTCAGCTGCGGAACTAGCCTTATAAATGTCGCCTAAAAGAACTGGGCCTGATCTCTCTCGAGTAAAGACGACTCAGGGGGGCAACTAATAGAAACTTTCAAGTATTTGAATGGCTTCAACGACGTACCTACAACGGGACTATTTGAAAGAGACGTTAATGATCGCCTGCGAAACAACAATCAAAAACTCAAGCATAAAGCTCGAAAAACAACATTAAGTCAGCAGTTCTTTCCGTATGTCATAGTACGCATATGGAATAGACTAACTTCCGACGTTGTTGGTGCGGAGACGTGTTGACATACATTGGGAGAGATATCCTCCACAGCTAAAAACTCCTCCTCCAGGAGTCGCGAACTCTTAACGGCCAAAGCTTCCGAGGCCACCTTAATCGATCTTCTTCTCTCTTCCCCTTCAACTACACAGTTTGACATCACTATGCTCCTCATATCAGCTGCGCTTGATCGTGCTGCTGTGCATTTATGATGGTCTCTTTGACCGAGTTTTTTCCTCTTTTTTTTCTTCTTTTTTCCTTTTTGCTCAGTCATCTATATCCTACTAACATAGTGGCAATAGCTCATAGAGGGTTGGGCTAGGGTGCAAGTTCCGGGGTTTCTTTAGGAATGAGCCTTTTGGCTCCTTTATTGCCGCCTATCTAATATAATATATGACAACTTATTTCACCATTCTTTGTCGAAGTCGGTGTCTTTCTTGACGAGATATTACACATACGGTATTGTGATTTCCAGGTCCGCCATGAAAATAGCTGCTCAAAGATTTCCTTCGGGTGGGTAGACGCAAGTCTTACTGAAGCTGCAAAGCTACCATGGTGAAAGACAAGGATAACGGAATTCTTCCCGAAGTGATACCACACTCCATCAGCCGCCATGTTGACACTGTAAAACGATATTTGACAGAACAGTGACTACCTTGAGGATGCAATTGCTCAAGGGTTACGGCGCAGTTTCCATTGGTTTACTACATATCTCTTGACGTATCCGTGACATATTTGTACTCGTGTCTGTACTGCCCACTATTCGTCTGTAATCCGCAGGAAGGTCGGGCCGGACTAAATATTGCACGTTTTTAGCTTGGCGCTGTCGCGGAAGCGACACTCTGTGGCAAAATATCTGTGCTGAATAATTAGTACTATCGCTGTATAATCTTTATTATTGCTGTGTAATACATATAAGTGATGTCTATATACATTAGTAACAGTTCTTTTTGCATTTTCAGAGCTCTTAAAGTCTTAATGTCCTCAGGCCTGTTTTATCAGTGGTGGTCCGCCCTAAGGTTTGAAGTAAAGCTCTTGCTCGTATTACCAAGTCTTTCTGCCCTGTGCCTTAGCGCCGAGATCGGGCGGTTATTGCGGTAGCCCGTAACAAAGAAACCACGACATAAAAAAAAATATGTGCCGGGGCTAATCCGTAAATTTTTGTTCAATGGCAGATCAAAAGGTGTCTTTCAGCTATGAAACTGAAAAAAACTTTCATTTCTAAGGTGGCAAAGGATACGTTATCCGTGCCAATGAAAATCTTTGACATTCATTACACAATTAGGAGCAGCTAAATTTAAGAGTACATCAAACCGTCATACATGTCGCTGATGTATGTACCTATAGTGCAGTTAGGGAGGCATTTCCACATATTGAACTATGCGTGACCCGTAATATATCAGTCCCAACATTACAACCAATTGAAGAAATTGCAGTAGCAGCTATCTGAACGATAAGTTATTGTGCCTTGTGCCAGTTGTGCTAATACGACGTACCTTCAGCATATCCGCTGAGTAAAGTACAGAAACATTTGACCGCGTAATTTATAAGACGTTATATCATCCAGTCAGTGCATGCCTGAAGTTCAGAATGTTTACATAATGTTTTTTTTAAACGTTTTTTGTCAGCAGATCTTTCGAATGCGTGGCCGTGTCTTTAAAACAGCCAAAGAGTTCACAGCTTTCTGAATGCCAATTCGCACTAAGTTATCATAGACTTGACCAGCGACACTCGCATGAGGGAAGTGACTTGGAGACCAGTAACTCAGCTAATCTTTCCGTAGCCACACAATTACGTATTTGTGGAAGTTCACAACGCAGCATATCGGATGGTTAGCTGAGAGAATGTGTTCAAAAGGCAGCCGTGTGAACCTGGCTTAACCAACCAGTTGTTTAGCTCTCCATAAAGCTACGCACAATTGAAGAAAGTTGCAACATTAAAACCTATCTTTATTTGTGAATTCTACTATTATGAAACTGTACTAAGTGTCGTCGTTTCCCCTCTAAAGTAAATCAGGGAATTCCAGGCCCATTTAAAATGTACATCGGGGCGAAAGTTAAGTCTGTAACATCACTGCAAGAACGCTTCGTCTTTCAAATAACTATAAGACTAAGGGAGTCTTCTAGTTGCCATTTCTAATCATAATCTGAAAGAGATTATTTTCTTGTGAGAGCATACGGCGGTGTTAACGGATTCCGGGTTGATGCACTACGGAAGTTTTATATTTATAGTTGGAGAGCAGATAATGTTCGCAACAAATTTGTTGAGCTATTCATTGTGAAGCATTTTTAGTTAACCACTGACTAAGCTGACTCTGGCTCGGGATTAAACTTATAAACGACGGATATTCCAAAAAGGTGCGGATGCAGATGTTCGCCCCATCACGACTTCTAATCATGTCTATGTGATTGATGTATATATACACTGACCCACAAATAATTAGTTGGGTACAAAGGGGGGGGGGTAAGAAATTCTTAAGTAATTATCGGTGAGACTTCCACGCCCTTCCTCTTACTCCGTAAAATTGATATTTCAGAGGGTTTAATATAATTATTAATTTTATTATAATCAATGGGGCTGCTTCTAACGCCTGTAACAAGATTCAATGCAACAAAGGAAATGTTAATAACGTGAATATTGGATCAACTTAAACGACCCAATCGAACGTACCATTAATTCATTTTATCAACACTGAAGAATGGACGGAATGATCAATAGATAGTGTGCCGGGATAGACATAGGTTGTCACTTCTTAGCTCATATGTGACGTTCGATTGGGAGCCGATAATAAGCCTTCGAGGCTTAGCTTTTCCTAAACTCTAGTCAGAAGCTTTAGTTTTGCCATTTTGAATCGTGTTGCAAGCGTTAGAAACAACCCAATTACGCTGAGCCAGCTGAAAACTTCATTTACACAGCAAGATTCAGCCTTTGTAAGTCCTTAGGTTAACAAACAGAATGCTATTGCTTGGACTTCTTTACACCGGACCGTAACCAGCGTACAAATCTGCAGTTTCGGACAAGTTAAGCCTTTCATTTCGGTGTCCAATCGAACATGCCTTTAATATGACTACAGTATGCAGTCTACTTTGCAAACAAGCTACACAGATACCAGTCGCCAACTCTTAACTGTGGGACGAGTCAGCCATGGGGATTTTATATCGCAGTGTTAATGTACTACTGCATGTGGCGTGTACAGGCAGCTGATAGGCGTTTAATCGTTTCGCTGTCACAAATGCGCGATGTGTGATATTGCTATCACCAAAACGATGCGCAAACAAAGAGTATTAGCTAAATGATTCGGTCCTGTGGAATGTTTTAGTGAAGGCCATACGGTGCACTTTTTGGTTTGCTTCCTTGTAGGCCATGCAGAGTTCCCACGACCGGTGCGTCTGCCCTACAAACTTTGAGCAAAGAACTCTTCAAATTCGGTGGAACTGCCACGGTCTGCTGCAGTGTACTAGAAGAGCGCTGGCACACCAAAAGCAGTTCCGCGAGAAGCTGGCAGGCCAGCTGGCAGTTTTTGAGATTATTATTATTATTATTAAATCACACCAGGCTGGCGACGTAGGAACGGAGAAATTCCATGAGGTTAACAAACCCCCACGCAACCAGCCAAGCGGGTGGAGAAAACAAAAGAATGAAAAAAAAGAAGATCCGAGATCACAGAATAGCTCTGTGTACAGATCGTTTAAAGCTGCCAATACCAGCACCAGCAAAGACAGAGCCATCCAAACATCCACACACGATGGAANAAATTCAAAAGTAAGGGCGCGTTCGATTGGGCAGAGAAACTGAGTTTTTGAGGTTCGAATTTTACGCATCTCCAGAGAGGTGCGCGTGGCTTCGATTTATTGATTTAAGTTGGAGGCGTCGAGTCTTAAGTAATTATTGCTGAGACTTCCATGCCCTTCCTCGTACTCCGTAAAGTTTATATTTCAGAGGGTTTAATATAATTATTAACTTTATTATAATCAATGGGGCTGCTTCTAACACCTGTAACAAGATTCAATGCAACAAAGGAAATGTTAATAACGTGGATATTGGATCAACTTAAGCGACCCAATCGGACGTGTTCTTAATGCATTTTATCATCACTGAAGAATGAACGGGATGATCAATAGATAGCGTGCCGGGATCGACATAGGTAGGTTTTTACAAGTTAAGCCTTTCATTTCGGTGTCCAATCGAACATGCCTTTAATATGACTACAGTATGCACAGTCTACTTTGCAAACAAGCTACACAGATACCAGTCGCCAACTCTTAACTGTGGAACGAGTCAGCCGTTTGGACTTTATATCGCAGTTTTGATGTACTACTGCATGTGGCGTGTACGGTGAGCTGATAGGCGCTTAATCGTTTCGCTGTCACAAAAGCGCGACGTGTGATATTGCTATCACCCAAACGATGCGCAAACAAAGAGTATTAGCTAAATGATTGGGTCCCGTGGAATGGTTTAGTGAAGGCCATTACGATGCACTTTTTGGTTTGCTTCCTTGAAGGCCATCCAGAGCTCCCACGACCAGTGCGTCTGCCCTATACAAACCTTGAGCAAAGAACTCTTCAATTTCGGTGGAACTGCCACGGTCTGCTGCAGTGCACTATAAGGGTGCTGGCACACCAAAAGCATTTCAGTGAGAAGCTGGAAGGCAGGCCAGCTGGCAGTTTTTGAGAAGCACGGAATGCATTGGAGCGGGCGCACCGAACAGCGGCAGCGACCTGCTCAACTGCCGCTGCTCGGTGTGCGCTCTCCAATGTATTCCGTGCTTCTCAAAAACTGCCAGCCTGCTTGTCAGCTTCTCGCTGAACTGCTTTTGGTGTGCCAGCGCCCTAAAGCAAGGATTCCTACAGGCCTGGGCCCTACGTCACGAAAATGGTCCGATCGGTACAGTCTCTTCACGAATTATTACTCAGCCCCATATTTTCGCTGCCTCTGCATACTTCGAGCTTACCTGAATAGAAAACTCAAGTTATCGTAATTTTGTTACTTTCAAGAAGTTGAAATTAGTTTTTCTTTCCAGATATCTCCGAAACGCGTAGAATAGGTACAAAATATATCAGGCTGCGTCTAATGATTTTTCCTGAGATCGTACACGAGCAGACCGTTTTAGAAACCTAAACCCAGGCCTGCACTTTAGGAGGCCTTGACTAAGGGCATATTCAATTTGGTTAAGCCTTTGAGGCTTAACTTATTCGAAACTTTACGCAGGTGCACTGACTTTGACTCGCTGAATTGAGTTTTAGGTATTGACCCTAAATTGTTTGCTTCTGAGACTTCCACTGACTCAATGTTGTTTCACGATATGGAGTTTTTAGCAGGTTCAACGTCATCGGGTTGCTGCTAACATTTTCAATGCTATTGAAAGTTACAAAGAGAAAGCTTGTATCTGAAATTTTGGACAAGTCAAGGCTTCAAGCTTAGAAGAGATTTTTTCGGCTCCCAGCCGAACGTGCCTAAAGAGTACGTTCGATTGGGCAGTGAGATTAAGCCTCTGCGACTTAACTCCTCCTTAAAGTCAGATTAGTGCCTTGGCTTCGACCTATTGATTCACGTTCCAGGCATTGAGCTTTAATCGATTATCTGCGAGACGTCTAAAAACTAAATCTTATTTTGTAAAATTATTTCAGTTAGTTGAACAGAATCCGGTTGCTTCTATAACACCTGAAACACGATTTAAAGTAACAAAGCCATAGTTCATCTCCGTAGTTTTGAACAAGTCAATCTAACAATAAGAATGACCGTCGTGTGTTCATATATTTACTAGAGGGCCCGCGCTGTCATAAAATGACAGTGAAGATTTTGTGTTTATCCTGAATTCATTGATCATGCTTCCCTTCATACAACTGCCAACTTCACCGTTTCCTAATTACTGAGCATCAACACTTTTATTTCCTTTCTCAGATATGGAAAAAATTAGTTATACTTGCAGGCAGTTCAGCAAAACTGTAAATAATTGATTCGATTTGGTATCCTAGGTACCCTATAGCATGTCATTTTTGTCCGATATTTTTTTGGTTATTGAAAGATGTTTCGTCGACAATTGCATCAAAGATGTAGGAACAGCTGATGCAAGCAAATTATTTGTAGGAAGAAACTATGAATCAAGATGCACAAGAGTGCCAATGGACGCTTCAGATATCTTCAGTGCTGAGATTTCAAGCTTGGCAATGCAAGAAGTGTATATAGACTTAAGGTCGCCCGATACTTTACCATAGATTCGATTTTGATGTATGGAGAAGGTACCTAATACTCGAACGGATCAGACTATGCCTGCGATATCTTCGCTTTTTAATTTCAACTGTCCCTGATTAAGATACGTTTGCCATCTTCTGCGGCCAATTTTCTACCTATCAGTTTTCAATGGAACTTGAGAGGACGACCAATGTCTCCAACCTGGGCTCATTTCAGCCTATCTGTTATGTTAAAGCGTGACAGAAAATGGATAAACAAACAGACAAATACACATCGGTATTTATTATATTGTAGACTAGAGGGCCCAGCCGTCAAAAATGACGGAAGAATTTTGTGATTGAGATTTTTATTGTTCCGGTTCCCAGTATAGGTTTTGCTGCATTATAGGTCTCATCTCTGCAGGCCTTGTCTCCCATTAACGAAACGCAAGCAAGCTGTACAACTATGAGTTTTGCGATAGCAAAATATCCCCCCTGCAAGATAAGGAGTGAATATCAGCTTGGAATTGATCAAGCGTTGCACTAAGAAAATAATAGTTCACTCAAAAGAATTCACTGGAAATGCCCAGGGCTCACTGTATTGTGGATACCAACTGATTGTTGAACCTCTAGCGTCGAACTTTGGCTGCGATGTAAATTCAATATAAAAAGGCGTCTGTTCAATATGAAGATTCAACTACTTCGATATCATTTAGCAATGAAAGCGGGGATCCAGAGGCTGGGGATCCAG
>LQNS02278087.1:11941423-11962608 GCA_001587735.2 Parhyale hawaiensis
GCCTCTGGATCCCCGCTTTCATTGCTAAATGATATCGAAGTAGTTGAATCTTCATATTGAACAGACGCCTTTTTATATTGAATTTACATCGCAGCCAAAGTTCGACGCTAGAGGTTAAACAAGCAGTTGGTATCCACAATACGGTGAGCCCTGGGCATTTCCAGTGAATTCTTTTGACTGAACTATTATTTTCTTAGTGCAACGCTTGATCAATTCCAAGCTGATATTCACTCCTTATCTTGCAGGGGGGATATTTTGCTATCGCAAAACTCATAGTTGTACAGCTTACTTGCGTTTCGTTAATGGGAGACAAGGCCTGCAGAGATGAAACCTATAATGCAGCAAAACCTATACCGGGAACCGGAACAATAAAAAGCTCAATCACAAAATTCTTCCGTCATTTTTGACGGCTGGGCCCTCTAGTCTACAATATAATAAAGACCGATGTGTATTTATCTGTTTGTTTATCCATTTTCTGTCACGCTTTAACATAACAGATAGGCTGAAATGAGCCCAGGTTGGAGACATTGGTCGTCCTCTCAAGTTCCATTGCAAACTGATAGGTAGAAAATTGGCCGCAGAAGATGGCAAACGTATCTTAATCAGGGTCAGTTGAAATTCAAAAATGAAGATACCGCAGGCTCAGTTTGATCCGCTCGAGTATTAGGTACCTTATCCATACATCGAATCTATGGTAAAGTATTGGGCGACCTCAAGTCTATATACACTTCTTGCATTGCCAAACTTGAAATCTCAGCACTGAAGATATCTGAAGCGTCCATTGGCACTCTCGTGCATCTTGATTCATAGTTTCTTCCTACAGATGATTTTCTTGCATCAGCTGTTCCGACATCTTTGATGCAATTGTCGACGAAACATCTTTCAATAACCAAAAAAAAGTATCGGACAAAAATGACATGCTATAGGGTACCTAGGATACCAAATCGAATCAATTATTTACAGTTTGGCTGAACTGCCTGCAAGTGTAACTAATTTTTTCCATGTCAGAGAAAGGAAATAAGAGTGTCGATGCTCAGTAATTAGGAAACCGTGAAGTTGGCAGTTGTATGAAGGGAAGCATGATCAATGAATTCAGGATCAACACAAAATCTTCGCTGTCATTTTATGACAGCGCGGGCCCTCTAGTAAATATATGAAGACACGACGGTCATTCTTATTGTTAGATTGACTTGGTCAAAGCTACCGAGATGAACAATGGCTTTGTTACTTTAAATCGTGTTTCAAGTGTTATAGAAGCAACAGGGTTCTGTTCAACTAACTGAAATAATTGTACGAAGTAAGATTTAGTTTTTAGACGTCTCGCAGATAATCGATTGAAGGTCAATGCCTGGAACGTGAATCAATAGGTCGAAGCCACGGCACTTATCTGACTTTAAGGAGGAGTTAAGTCGCAGAGGCTTAATCTCACTGCCCAATCGAACGTACCCTTTAGGCACGTTCAACAGGGAGCCGAAATTCTCTTCTAAGCTTGAAGCTTTGGCATGTCAAAAATTTCAGACACAAGCTTTCTCTTTGTAACTTTGAATCGTACTGGAAATGTTAGCAGCAACCCGATGACGTTGAACCTGCTAAAAACTCCATATCGTGAAACAACATTGAGTCAGTGGAAGTCTCAGAAGCAACCAATTTAGGGTCAATACCTGAAACTTAATTCAGCGAGTCAAAGCCAGTGCACCTGCGTGAAGCTTCGAATAAGTTAAGCCTCGAAGGCGTAACCAAATTGAACTTGCCCTTCGTCAAGGCCTCCTAAAGAACAGACCTGGGTTTAGGTCTCTAAAACAGTCTGCTCGCGTACGGTTTCTGGAAAAATCATTAGGCTCAGTTTGATGTATTTTGTACCTATTTTACACGTTTCAGACATATCTGGATAGAAAAATTAATTTCAGCTTCTTGAAAGTTACAACATTGCGATAGCTTGATTTTTCTATTCAGGTAAGCCCGAAATATGCAGAGAAGGCACCAAAACTATGGGGCTGAGTCTAATAATTTGTGAAGAGACTGTACCAATCGGACCATTTTCGTGACGTAGGGCCCAGGCCAGTACTTTAGGAGGCTTTGCTTTAGGGCGCTGGCACACCGAAAGCAGTACAGCAAGACGCTGGCAGTTTTTGAGAAAACTGACTTCTCTTGCCGTTCCCGTGAAGTCTGGTATTCATTACTTTTTCTCTACATCGAAGTTATATTTTCTTTTGATTTACGATGGACGCATTTTGTAGCAAATCAGCAAAGCGTAGAAGAACCGATTTTTCCGTATGGGTAGTAGACGTAGTCGTTCTTGATTCCAACTTTTCGGGAGCGGAAATTTAGTTATGCTGAAACTATCTCACTGTGTATTCTGGATACGCAGCGGAAATAAAATTCGGTGATGTTTCAGCGCTTACAAATCAGTACTATATAATAATTCACGTCGTGTTTTTATTTATTTATTTATTTATTTACTTGTGGCCCGTGCCGTCATTATAAATGACGGCAAAAAATTAACACTTCACCAAAACCCCCGCCGTCTTTTGGGCTTCCTCATATTTCCCCTATCTAATACTGAAGAAAAAGATTCCAAGCTACCCAACTTTTTTTTTTCGCCTTTTGAAATCTGAATTTTTTCCTATCTTATTAGTTCTATTTTTCCCCTATCTAATACTGAAGAAAAAGATTGCAAGGTATCCCACTTTTTTCTTTACATTTTGAAATCTGAATTTTCTCCTATCTTATTCCCATAGAGCGTGACAGGAAAGACATAAATATATAAATAAATAAAAACACGACGTGAATTATTATATGGTAGTGATTTATTTATATATTTATATCTTCCTGTCACGCTCTATGGGAATAAGATAGGAGAAAATTCAGATTTCAAAATGTAAAAAAAAGTGGGTACCTTGCAATCTTTTTCTTCGGCGAAAAAAATAGTTGGGTACCTTGCAATCTTTTTCTTCAGTATTAGATAAGGGAAAAATAGAACTAATAAGATAGGAGAAAATTCAGATTTCAAAATGTAAAAAAAAGTGGGTACCTTGGAATCTTTTTCTTCAGTATTAGATAGGGGAAAATGAGGACGCCCAAAAGACGGCGGGGGTTTGGTGAAGTATTAATTTTTTGCCGTCATTTATAATGACGGCGCCGGCCACTAGTACAGTTAAGATTTTGCATGTCTAAGGGAAGGAAGGAGTGTGCTATACAGACGAATTGAAGTGCACTGCTCAGAAGAAAGCATGCATCTCTCACGATAATAATTTGAGTTGTCAGCCGTAGCGTTTTCCTCTATATGCATTTCAGTAAGGAAATTACAATCAATGAAAAAGTATCATCACAAATTTATTTTGATGAAGAAGAAGCAAGACAAACAAGGAAAGATCTTGCACCGGCCTATATTAAGCAATTATATCGATTATTACGTGAATTTTTTCACGCGCTGGTCCTCAAGTTATAAAAGAGTGGAGGCTTAGATTGACTTTGACAGTCCAATGGTGCGTGTTCTTATTTCAATAAGGGCGCGTTCGATTGAGCAGCCAAATTAAGCCTTTTAGGCTTAACTTGCCTAAGTCTTCAGACGGGTGCCTTTCCTGCGACCGGTCGGTTCCATTTTCATATGTTAACCTTTAATCGATTATCTGTGACACTTCCATGAACTTAGAGCACGTTCGATTGGGCGCTAAAATTAGGCGTTCGGAGCTGGACTTGTTCGAAACTTCAGGTAGGTGCGTTGGCTTCGACCTGTTGACTTGAGTTGCAGGCATTGATTCTAAGTTGGTTAGGTTTGAGACTTCCAGAAACACTACCTAGCTCTATAAAATGGAATTTTTGCCGGTTCAAAGTACTCGCATAATTCGCGTTGCTGCAAGTTTCGGACGTGTGGTGAAGTGACAACGGTTCGGCATCGCGTCAACGGAGGCCCGGGTTCGATTCCCCGGACGGCGCTCTACGGATTTACACTGCGTAGAGCACTACAGCACCGAGAGGCCAGGCGATGCACGATGAGGAATCCTACATTGACTCTCAGCACGAGCTGCTTCTCCTGCTCTTCACACTACTGTATCTTCAAAATTCTAGAATTAAGGCAAAAAGAAAATCTCGATAGGTGTATCCATTGTACCCTGTATACGAGATAATAAATGCTATTTGTCTGAGTCGAGCGTTGTAGGCTTAATTTCGGGGCCCAATCGAATGTGCCTTAAGCCTTAGCAACGTATTCGATTGGGACATGAAGTGAAGTTGCTTAGCTCAAGTCGAGCGGAAAGTTAATTCAGACCGTTCTTTTCGCCGCTTTGGCTTGAGTTTAAAGCCTTTAGCGGAACCGGCTTTGGCTGAAAATTCAATTCTGCTCCGGAGGTAGTTTAACTTTTTAAGCGTAATACACTTGACTTTACTCTAATGTCATCAACAATTGTGGCATGGAAATAAACTTTTTCCATTCGGTGAATTATTATTAAAAGAAAAGGAAGAATTTTTGCAATACTTACCTCCTAAAACAATGATATTAAAAAAATTTTACTCCGTTTTCTTTGATGCTTTGATGGCAAAGAAGAAAACCTATTTCTGGGTTAACTTAAGTATATCGCGCTGAAATCAAAGAATTATACATTGGATTGGTAACATGATAAAAACATATCGATCACTCGCATGGACCAGTGTAGTGCTCTGTTTATATAGTGTCATCGCTGTTACGTAAGATGCATCACAAATAGCCTACAAAAACTGTTTCGCTTTGCTAGTTTCTTACAATGGTATGCCTTTGGATAACCTTGTGAAGGATTGGACTTTTACATCGACTTGAGATCATGTTACATCTAATACGCGCTAAAAACACACAAATACAACATTTTCATGCGTTGATACATTCAATATGGCTCCATTAAATACCGATTTTCTCTAGAACTTTCGTGAAATATAGTTCACGAAATTGAACAAAGCATTTGGACTAGTAACTATGAAGTAAAAATACCGGCGCCTGGAGCGTGGAGAAAACCCTAATTTTGTTCATATATTGAAGTTCGATTAACAAATGTTATTTTTTCTATCTAATATGGCATTGCTGATTTATTGTTACTTCTGTAACTTACCGGCTGATAATACAAAGGAGATAAGTAAAGTATTACTATCGTTAGAAGAGCCATCAATGTCTTACTTGTCCATGGAAAATTTCTTGATGGTGCTGACTGTACACAGATGAAAATAAAACAGCAGTACTGGTAAAATCTAACTAAGGATGTTCAGATTGTAACTGCATAATGGTCTGAGAAAGAAAGAAATAATTTTCTTTCTGTGCCTTATTTCTGCTGGGAGGGACAAACGGCGGATCTACACATTACTCTTTTGAGCGAGTGCACGCATCCACTCGTTGGCAAGCGCTACTGCGGTGTATAATAGTAACCGTAGAAAACTGCACCGCTTTCTGAGTTTTATTTCAGTCCAAATTTGAAAAGTAATCCGCAACTTGAACAGTGACATTTTCCAAAGAAACTGACTTGTTGGTCAACATTTTAATATATTTTTTTTTGTGGCGTACACACAGTTGTTTATCACAATACGATACAATAACATTGAGGTGTCTGCATGAGTGAACGCCTCCAAAACACTAACTTGTAATCCTTATATACTAAAACGCTTCGTATTTTTATTTATATATTTATTTCGTGTCCACTCTTAAGGAAATAGATAGGCGAAAAATAGGCCAGGTTGCAGATTTTGCAATTACTTAGAAATCGATGACCAGGTTGCAGAAGATGGCGAAGGCTGATCTTTATCCATTTATCTGAAGAATTTTTTTGCTTGAAATACTTCTTCAAATCGGAACAATATGTATGCAGGTTCTGGAGTCCGATTTTATAGACATTAATTCGGCAGATGGTCAACGAAGCGCTCTGAAGGTGATGATTTTTCACGGGCAGTAGACAACTACAGTATATCTTCTAGCTTACTGTCTTTCTTGTTTGACGAAGCAGTTTTCTCATCATAGGCCAAAATAAGCTGACCTGACTGGAGTTGCATTCAAGTTTAGTGGAGTGTTTTAATCCAGATTTTACTTCTCAATATCGATATAGAAGACCTAAGGATGAGAGCACAACAAAGGATCGATGACAAAAATGAAGAAGTAAGTCAGAGAAGATTCCGCTCCGCCAATAGGTATCAGGCAAACATATCGATTATAACGTGATTTTTTTTTTTCACGCACAAGTCCACTAGTCCTTACTATAATAAGAGAGCTATTTGTCCGAAGCCTTCCAATATCTGTATCCAGGATACGATCCGGAGAACTGCTCATTAATTGCTAAAGACATGGGCTCGGGATTTGCAGACTTGGTGTATTTTATTTTTTTTTTACTGTGGGGACTTTGTAAACTTCGTGGACTTTGTGGACTTGGTACACTTGGTGGATTTTATGGAAAATTTTATGAATATTGTAGAATTACGAACTTTTTCAGTGGGAGGGTATAATGTAATAAATATGTTTTCATGCCTAATTCAACAAAAGGGTTACACTTTTATGGTCTAGTAGCTCATAAAAGGGCGGAGCCTCAGTCCCGGCTGCTCTCTGAGAATGGGTCTCTTGGTCCGTCTCTACTATCAGCTATCTAATATTTTTTTAACTTTGTAGACAGGTCTTTACGCAGCAGTGCCTAGTTGCTCTGCATCGTCATCACGGCCAAGACGCAGTCGACGCAGTACGCCATGCCGCCGATGACCGACACACTGCCCATACCCAGGCCGTATTCGCATATTTTTGTATCGCACGTCCTGTCGTCGTAGTAGGCGAGGGCCAGACTGCCGTACACAATGTAGCTCACGCCAAAATATGCGTTCATCACAGGCTCCTGAAAAAAAAACTCGTTATCAGACCTTCACCATTTACCGAGGTTTAACATTATTGAAAGAGTCACTTCTCGTGATTTGCTCGCTAAAGGGTTAACCCTATCCGACCAAGACCCCCACATACACTGTCTAGGGGCCTTGATCCAACACGAGTTGTTCTATTTATAGCAATCGTGAAATGCAAACTACAGAAATTGGAGGAAAATATATTATAATATTCAGTTGTTGTGTATAGGTGAACATTAAGTGCCGGTAACTGGTGGAAGAAAGTTGAGGTTCCAGTTGACGTCGTATCGAAGTGGACTCGTGTTTCTCCAAGTGAATTTCACTTATGTTGAATAAGGTAAACATGCCCTGGGCTCATAGTCTAACCTAAGATATCATAATTAGAATTACCTAGCTGGAATTTGATATCACTTGAGAATTTAGTTGAACTAAACACAATAAAGTTAAATAGGATGTAAAAGTAGACATCTTCCTAAAAATTTACTAAAATTCAAATAGTACCCAATTATTAAAATGAACGTTTCGGACGCAATCGGCCCATCATCAGCAATTCTGAAATGAATAAAGAACCACATTTAACCAGAAAGTTTACAACAAAGGTGAACAAAATAAACTGAATTAAAAACCTACCTAAGAACAACCGGTGACAAAGAGAGGGGTGGCGCTTTGCATATCATTGAGTTCTGGTTTAAGTTTGNATGGGCGAATCCAGGCCAGATATTCAAACCGTATTGGTCGCACTTGTGAGGTGCGCATTCCGATCAAAACTGGTGGTGATGCGATAGCCACAAAATATTCTAATAGTTTCGTAGTCCGAGGGGCGAGATTATTCAACAAAAAGCCTCGTCACATTCGAAATGTCACCGGTACAGAAACTGCGAAATTTAAACACGTCCTGGACGCATGCTTACTGAAAGTGCCGGATAAACCTGCTGTAAGCGGCTACGTCAACTGTGGGGATAACTCGTTGTTAGCCACCGCGCTGGTCACGGACTGCAGCATCACCTCTGCACAAGATGGGCGGCGTGCATAACGTCGCCTGGACCTCGTCCGAAGTATCATCAAAGGTATCAAAGGTATATTAGGTAAACATTAAGTGCCGGTAACTGGTGGAAGAAAGTTGAGGTTCCAGTTGACGTGATATCGAAGTGGACTCGTGTTTCCCCGAGTGAATTTCACTCATGTTAAATAAGGTAAACATGTTCTGTGCTCATAGTCTAACCTAAGATATCGTAATTAGAATTAACTAGCTGGAATATGTGAAAGTTCTACATAACAAATACGTTGTTTTTCAATATCTTAGACCCGTATCATGCATACGAAGTGTGAAAAAATATGTTTCTAGTCAGCAAATTTTCTATTTTTGACCTGCGAGCAAGGAGCTTCAATAGAGAAGGAGGGAGCCTTGTGGCCCAGTTACAGACTTGACAGCTGTGAGACACTCATTAGTGGAAAAGACGGGGGAGCACCGAGTTTCACGGGGGAGCAGCAGACGAACCCAGTTTCTGATATGCGATTGGGGCTTACGCGACTGGCTGCAGCCATAAGAGACTCTTTGCTGATATGCGATTGGTGCATACGACAACTGGCTGACAGCCATAAGAGACTCTTGAGCTTCAACGGGCTAGGCTTCTGGCTCCCTCCTTCTATATACAAGCTCCCTGCCTGCGAGCAGCATTGCATCGCAAGTTTTTATACCAAACTCCTGTGGTTCTTTGCCGAGACCGTATCAAGGCTTCTATAATTTTCTTCCATTAGCTTTTTATAATAATTCATGTCATGTTTTTATTTATTCATAGAAATATTTACATTTTCCTGTAACGTTGTAATGGTATAAGATAGGAAAGATTCGAGCGTCGTTGATGGTATTTTGGATACGGGATCGCACTCGGGAATTCCTGCAAAGGGACATGAGCTCGCCAGCCTGACCGTGTTTGGACAAGTTCGAAGGTGCTACGGGAAAAGCCACTTGACCGGGCCATAGAATACATGTCCAGTTTTTCAGGCAGAATGCTGAATTTTAATTCAACAAGCCCTTTGAGAAGTAACAAAAACAAGAAACAAAGGAGGTTTCATGGAGTATTAATTTTCTGCTGTCATTTATGAAGACGGCTCGGGCCACTAGTTTAATACTGAAACCGTCACGGCTGTGCTAACTAAGGAACGAAGGAAAGGAGAGAAAAACGTAGGAAGAAGCATGGAAATCTACTGAGACAAGCTTCATGTGTTGAAACCTTCTCTTCACGATAGAGATTTGGATTACTAAGCCAAATGACGTGGTTTTTACAATAGTGAATCACCACAACCACCCACACAATGTGCTGGCGTGTAACGTGCTGGAGACACAATGTGCTGGAGGGTAAGGTACTAGAGATACAACTCACAAGAATGCTCTTCTGTACATCAGTGTTGCCCGAGAGGTACACAGCCAGCAGCAGCGGGGTCATGACCAGGGCCGAGAGGTTGAGGCCGATGCCAAAGTAAAGGCTGTTGACTGCTGCCTCTCCGGTGTCACCAAAACCAGCCAGCCCTTGGTCCCTCATGAGGGAAAAGGACGTCACTACGAACACCTGCAGTGGGTCAAGTAAATTATTTAACCAAAACTTACAAGTTACGGGAGCACTCATTAAGTTACAATACTGTGGGATGTACGACATTGTGGAGCTGCGAGGAGTGTACAAGGTTGTAATTCTCTGATTATTAATTATTCAAGATTCGTGATCAAAGACTTCGCAAGTGTTGACCTTGGAATCTCTAAGTATGTATCCCGCCAATGGGCGAACGTCTTACAAGCAAGAATACTAAAGGTTCATATGCACCAATCAACCTTCTGTCTCATCTTTGCCGCCGGATGCTTGAGACTCTGGACAGGAAAATCTGACAATTTCTGCTGCAGGAGGGAGGGGGAGCAATTCAACTTGCGATATATACAGTATATACCAGGACATAAGACATTGTAAAGTTTCACTAATATAAATGGAGTTGCTGCAACAAATTTCGCTTAGGGAAGAAAGTGGCCAAATGCCGCCACGGTAGCTGCATGCTTCCGTTCTCAGCTCTAACACCTTGTATCGCTCGTTCGATGCCCAGCCAGGCAAGTGAGATCTTTGCAGATCTTGGTGTGCTGACTCGGAAGTTGTGTGTTCAAGCACGGCGCCGGGTCAAATTGGCGCGATACGTTAGTTCTTGGTGACCCGAAGTCGACTGCAACTACACTATTTCATCTGGGGCCAGTGGACCTATACCTGCAGCACAAACCAGTGCATGTGGGTTTCCCAGGTGAGGGTGTGGTTTAAGTTGACTTTACCTTTACTGTGTAAGTGTGGGTCCATGGCTGCTGTAGAATTTCCACGGGTTCCACATTGGTATTTACATTACATCAAATACACAAAAGAAGAATTAAAATATAGAAGTTATGAGAGGTAAAAATATTTATAACCTACAAGAAAAAGAAATTGGAAAGTTGGGAAAAAATGAATGTAGTATAACGCGAACAGTACCTTAGGCCTAGTTCACACGTCACTCATATGAACGCGTTCACTCATCCACTCGTTCGAATGTTCTGTTGCGTTGTTGTCAGCACAACTTTTGCGTATGACACAAAAAGTTGTAAAAATTTATCTGTCAAATCAGTTTCATCTGCAAGAATCACTAAGCAAGTTACGGAATTCTCTTTGAATTTCGAGCGGAATAAAAAAAAAAAAACGTGCACTTCTGTCGCTATTTCAAGGGCATGTGGATAAGCTAACGCGTTGGCATGAATGACGTGTGAACTCACCCTTATATTAGAAGAATAACAAAGTGCGCATAAGTTAGAGGGAAGGAAATGAACGACATTTCTGTCACCAACGTCAACTTCAATGAGAAGCTCTTACTTCTCTTACTTGCTGCGGTAACTATACGTGTTTCTTTACCTTATCGCTAGGACTCTATCAAGATAAAGATTTACTGGTGGAGCAATTGCGAAATCTACAAGTGAAACCAGAAAGCGAAGGTACACAACTACAGTGAAAAAATGTTTCTTATTGGTGACATAAATAAATATATATTTAGAAAACTGTAGAGGAATATAAATTCGATATAAATATCTCAAGCTTTGGCATAATACAAAATTGAATTTTCACGTTCAGCAACAATATTCGATGAGGTGGAGAGTTCTATGGACTAAAAGTACTTAAAACTCTGTTCTATTGGTTGTAAATAATCGTTTGAAGCAGAAGGGTGGACATTTATTACCGTGCAATGATCACAACTCGTAACTTCGAAGTTGTGCTATTTTGTGTAGGGTTGCGTGTAGTTAGATGAATTGCGTAGGTACAAAGGGATGCGCTTTGTTAAACGATGTGCGCTTGCGGAATGTGTGTGTTAAGTGGAACGAGATGTGTTAGGGTAGAAGAGATGTCAATGGTGTGCGGAGTACGGTGTTTTAGACAGTCCGCCAGGGTTGGATGAGTTTCGTTTGCACAGAGTGGTTTAGGGTAGACTAAGTGCCTTGAGTGTATTTAAAGTGTTGTAATGGAGCATCCTACATTTGCTACATTTTAGAATGGATAATCATTAATTAACTGTGACCTACTAGAATTCCTATATATTTATTTCCTGCTCTGCTCTGTTGAAAGCAGCCAAAATCAGACCAGATTGTGAACTGTGGCGATCCTGTGAATGCACATTTCAAAACCGCACAGGCAAATACAAGGCCAAGTTACAACAGTTCGCGGCTGAATTAAAGAAGTATCTACATACATTTATAGCTTAAATGCAACCACTGTTCGCTGGATTAAAAAATGTCTGATTGAAGTATTGTTGCTGTGTATCAATGATACCTAGCTGTATTGTATGCTTGGTTTGCTTGATGCTTAACTTTTTCTAAGAAAGGAATAAATATTTTTCTTTGGACGTCACCGATTGGAAAGAGAATTGGTGCACAACTGAAACCGGACGCAGCCACTTCATATTATCGGTCCATGAGGCAACTATAGTTGCAGGGCATACTTCATAATAAAATTAGTAAAGAATGTATGATGAGTCATGCAATATTATCGACAAATTTGCACTTCATTTTAACAGTCAAGTACTATACTGTATTAACGAACGGGAACTAACCTCTTATCTTTCTGTAGTATTGCATAGAAGACCAAGTTTACACAAGCAATGCATTTGTAGTGGGGGGATCAGTATCAAGGGATAAACAAAATGAGTGTCATCCCACATTCGTTTCAGTCATATATGACTAGAGTGTACAACATTTTTTTTAAAAAGCTTTCGTTAGTGTACAAATACAAATGGTGAACATAAAACCAGGCAGGCACCAGTTAACAGGAGGTAGTCCCATACACATAAAGTTTTTAGGCATTTATCTGATGTCATCCCATACCGTATACTAAAAACTTGTAGGTTGTCGATAAATGTCGATAAATTTGCAATTGGTCAATAACTTGGCATACCGCCACCACAAATACTCACTATTTCCACTAGTTTGAGGATACCGCTTGGGGTCATTAGATAGCTGGCCTGCATTTTGACGTTGATTGAGCTCAACAGGGCGAGAAAAAATCAAGCAGAATTCTTCCGATTATCTGAAATGAAAACAGAAATATACTCGTTTGAGAATACTTTATGTTTAACTGCCTGAGATTAATACAAGAAAATGTTCTTTTGTCAGAACCACATTGTGACGAAATATGTATACTTCATTCACGGGCTCTCAGGAGCTCGGGTAAAAAAAGTATTTGTTTTCCAGTAGCGAATTAGACTACAGTACATTTGCAAAGCAGTGGCTCAAAAGCTGATCTAGTCACTGTGAGCTCGATCGCTTCAGTTCCGTTACTGCGAGCTCGATCGCTTCAGTTCCGTTACTGCGAGCTCGATCGCTTCAGTTCCGTTACTGTGAGCTCGATCGCTTCAGTTCCATCCGAGCTATCGGCCCCTTTCTTGGATCTTGTAGCCTTGACGAGGGCTACGAGATTTGCTAATAGTCGCAGAAGATAGCCACATTCAAGAAGGTTTTATATACATAGAAGGAAGTAACAGCTTCTACAGAGTCCTAAAGATAAAATTTCTGGAAAGGCTGAGGTACTGACTGGCTGTACGAAAGGGTAGGAGCCTGAGACTGGTGGGAAAGGACAACTGGGAGCTTCTGATTGGTGAGAACGGAAGGTTGGGTGCCTGCTATTGGTGGGAAGGGACAGCAGGGAGCCTGTGATTGGTGGCGAGAGAGCAGCCATAGAAGAACAAAAAGATTCTGTGCCAGTACCGTGATATGTGGCTGTCAATTAAAGCTCTTTGGCCTCGTCATTCCAGGCCAGGCACAGACGTCGTCTGCACTGTATGTCCTGACAGCGGATGGTATCAAATATCGCCTAGCTGCTGTCTATTATTATTATCATCCTCATTATTAAAACTACGAACATGGGTGGTCAAATGCATGTTATCAAACGCATGCGCACTGCACATGCGTTACGCAGTGATAGATAGCATTTTAATGTAATCAGAGCTGGGATTCTGTAACAAATCTACCACCGGTATCGGTAGTCGGTAGCGAGCCACGTGTAAGCGGGATCGGTAGATTTTCAGAAATCTACCGATTGAAGACGGTATTCGGAAGATTCGGTATCAGTAAATTAAAAAAGCTCTATAAATAACATAACACTTTTTAGTTATTTCAGATATTTCTCTTCTATTAAGGTTATCTTAAGCATGCAAGAAGTAAATTAGAGTCTTTTAATACATTTTTTTGTCGCTCAAAAATGCGTAACTTATTTCTAAATGAATTTCTCCCTCAAAATATAAACATCAAACTAAAAAAGTTAAATTTAAACAAACTTCTGAAACTAGACAATACAGGGTTACAGCATTTTTTATCGTAAAATGAAGATAAAAAAGAAAAAACTGAAATTGCTTGAAAAGTTAACACCACAAAACGATTAAGTGCCGCTGCCGCGGCGGGTGGATTTAAAAATTGATAACTAAGTTGTAGAGTAGGAACACAAACACTGACACCCTCCTGAGACAGCTCAAGCAGCACTGAAGCCACCGGAAGTAGAAGCACATCGCAGACTTCGCAGTAGTAACAAGTTAGTATACGTAGGCATCGCAGGAAACTTTTTAACAAAAAAGTCACGCGCTCGCTTTTTCAACATAAACATACCAATTGACTGCCAATCATGCAATTGGTTGCGGTACTCTGTAGTACCTTCAAAATATCGAATAATCGGTTTTGGTAGCAGAAATCTACCGCCGGTAGTACCGATCCACCGACTACCAAATGTCAATCGGTAGTACCAGTTCTTAATATAATGTATTTACGTAAATTAGGTTATTTAGAAATGCATTTTCAAATACATTTGAAAATGTGTTTTTGAATTCATTTTCGCTGCATTAAATACATTGTATTCAAATACTACGAACCAAAAGTTGGAAATACACTTTAAATTGTTTTCTTTAAATCTAACACGCGTTGTGTTTCATATGCGTTTCATCTCGCTCACAAACGGCACGTGTTTGCTATTATAACCGCAACCCTTATTCTGTATTATGTGTCTGAAATCTTTCCACAGCACTTTACTGATGATCCTTCCATTTTTCGTTGCGGTAGGTCGAACACTCATGCAAATTATTGGATGACATTTTTGAGCTCGGCTTTTAACATCATTTTAAATATTTTCAGTTGGGAAGAAAAACATGGGGCTGTATGGCCAAGAGTACGGAAATTGTGAATCGTTTATTATAGTAACTGTCAGGCGAAAAGTTCTTATCAGCCCAAACACAATTTATAAATATCGTATACTACGCTGTATAAGCCCGTACCACATCAATGAATAAAATGTTTATATTTCATGATTTTGTTGATGAGGTAAAGGCTGGGTTTTCTAGCAGTACCGCAAAACTCACTCAACAATATAGAGCCATAATTTTTACCTGTAGATATACGTTCTTGGGAGGATTTCGTTCTCCCGTCATTCGAGAATATTACGGCCAATTTAATGACAGAAAAGTTAAATTTTTATGTATTCAGATCCAAGAATACTTGTCCACTTAGCAAAGGGATTTACCATTATGCTCTCTTTTAAAGTTCAGATATACGTTTAAAGGAACAGGCTTCCAATATGGAATTTTGCTGGGGCGTAAGACTTTCAAACCGAAACGTACAGTGAGAGCTGCAGTGGGATATCTTCAGCTCCTGATACTGTAGCCACTGTTGGGTTCGCTAAGTTGGAGATAATCTAAGGCTTCTAAGCTCGAGGTATCGGGAGGTTTAGACAAGTTCGCTAGTTTCGTCACCTTGAATAAATATTCAGGCATTGATTAGATTATCCCTGAGACAGCAGAAAACTCACGACACGGAGTTTTTGGCTGTCTGACGCGGCCGCCAGATGTGAAAAATAAAGACACTCTGGCTAGCGTGTGTTCTGCGAACAATAATTCTGAAACCACGCATCTGTAGACGTACTTATCTTCAGAGAGCCTATTTTTATTACTCAGATGCAGGAAAGTAATTGTGAACTTAAGCCATCTGAGTTGGAAAAATTCGATATAACTTGCCGAAGAGCCGGACAATAATGTCCTATGTAGTTATTCCACTACTATACAAATTAAATTTAGCAGACAAAAATTTGCTTCAGCTACAGTATGTTAAGCGAAGTAAACTTTTTATTTAATATTGTATAAGGTGTTCAATATAAGATGGATCTCTGAGCATAAATTAAAATTAACTTGCGCACTTCTAGTCCACTACCGCAGCAACTCATTCCAAAATAAAGTTCAGCCGACTTTTCCCTGTAGTCTGTGAGGGAAAGATACACTCACATCGAGTAACTAATTAGCTGTGCAGACGACAGTGACCACCTCTCGACTGTGCAGGAACTTGGAGAACCCGTCTTATATCGCTGCGCTGAGCAGAGCAGTCCGCGCTATAGCACCCGGTCTGATAACGACTTGGGTGGGCGCTATATCGCATCACAGTCACAAGTAGAGCACTCTGAGAGCTCATACCAACGCCAAGCAAGGCAACGGTAGCGAAAAATTCAATTTGGTGCTGAAATCATGTTTTTCTTTGTATCAAGTCCAAAATCTAATCATTTGTGCATGTTGATAATATTAACACCTTCTGCAAGTTTCTTGAAGAGCCACTCATAACTTTTTGAGTTATACTGTAAACAAGAATTATGACAAAAATAAGTCAAACGTACAAAAAACCAACCGATCTGCATCAATATTTAATCATTTATGTCTGTTAACACTACTAGCAACAAATCCGACGAAAACATAACCTCCTCGGCTGAGGTAATAAAGGGCGTGCGAGTTTCAGAGCAATGGTTCGTTTTCCGAAAAAAAAAAATGCCAGAGTGAAGAGCATGAGCGCAATCATGTGGGACGCTCAAATTGAGCCGAAGATCGACAAGAAATAGATGAGATATTCTTCAGAGAGATGAGGGAGTTTGATCTTTCTCAAGTATTTTTCTTCAGTGATTTCGTTTGGTGGTTCACCTTTCCGGTCATGCGAAAATAAATTCGACCGAAGTGATATTATGGAATACATCAGTAATACTGTGAGGAACTGCATCAGTCGTCAGTTTTTGGACAGTTACATCGAGAGAACAAATAACTACAGTGCCTTGTGACGTAGACCAACACCCGCGATGGGGCGGGGGCTGTGAGTACAGATTCAGCAGCTTGGCTTTTTTCACAGCTACGCCAACCCGCCTGACTACCCACAAGGGATCGTAGATTAGACTAGATAGCTGGTAGCAGACGAACCAACAGGCCCATTCCCAGAAAGCGGCCGGGAATTACGCTCCAGCTCTGTATGAGCTATTGCCATTATGTTAGAATCACCAAGATATCAGAGGAAGGGAAGATGAAGAGAATTAACTCAGTCAAGGAGTTAATCGTGTAAGCGCGATTAGCTGTTGCAAATCATCGAAGTTCGAAGTTCAGAGACGTTGAGTTAGCTGGGGCACGAGAGACAATGGATTACGGTGTCTTTGAAGCTTTGGCCGTTAAGAGTTTGTGACTATTCTGGGATCGAGGAGTTCGTAGCTGTGGAGGGTGTCACTCCCAATGTTTGTCAAGACGATTTTTAAATGTACAGCAAATACTCATTATAGACATGGCTCGTCTACTAAGAAATTCATACCCCTCAGAATTTCCTATAATTATGAAGGGAATACTGAGATAATTGAACATTTCATTTAAAAAGATTTCACCCATAATTATGGAAGGTTTTTGATTGAGCGTTTAGGAAATGTAGTATCTATTAGACAGTTATACTTTTACGAATTTTATTTTGCATTTTTTCCTGTTTATAATTTAAAAAAAAATAATTTTTTAATTTGAGTACGTACCTTTAGAAAGAAAAACGAAGAAGATGAAATTTAATAAAATGTGTTCTTACTGGTTATTAGCGAGGTACTGACAAAGACAAACACACAAACAAAAAGCAGAGTTCTCTAAGTAAGCTATAGCAAAATAGCAAATACTGTAGTAATCTGAATTGCCGCTCCATGTTCCTTATCTAAAAATAATAGTATGTTAGTTTAGTTAGTGTGACAGTTTTCTTCCATTCATCGGATAGAAAACGGTAAGTTCAAACTTCGATATCTTATAGTTTCCTATAATAATGAAGCATTTTATTATTGTGCCAACAAGATTTGTTAATATCCAATGAAATGTTTTCAAAACTACCGGTTTTATACTTTGATCCGAAATTTCACCAAACACAAAGTTTTGATTTAAGTCTCTTAAAGAATTTTTTTTGGTGTACAATTTCAATAATTTATTGGTCTACTAGGAGTTTTGTCTTGCATGAGGTAGGTTTGCTAGGAATATTTGTTGCAATCACTGTCTTTGTACCGACAACTTAGGAGGGGAGTCTATTCCAAATGCTCACTATGATGTACGAGAAAAAAATGCTAGCTTAGAGTGGTTCATCGATCGATGTTTATACGTTTGAGTTTTTGGCCGTTGTTTCGCAGACGATCATTGACGTTTCTGTCAAAAAGCACCGTTACAGGCACGTCGCTGAAGCCATTCAAGTACTTTGATGTTTCTACTAGTTGCTCGAAAGAGATGAGTCCCACTTTCTGTTAGCGAAATTCGTGTCTTGTCTCGCAGCTGAGGTATCAGATATATTGTTTTGCTTTGGATTGTTCCATTTATCGATATCGTTGTTCTTGTACGCCGACCAGCATTGCACAATGCACAACAAATTATAAATGCGGGAGTACCAGTGCTTTGTACAAAAGAATGATTATGTCCTTGGATTTGCATTCAAAATTCCTGGTAATGAATCCCGTTGCTCTGCTTGCCCTTTTGACTCTTATGTCAACCTGCTGAATATGTTGTAGGTCTTTTGTGATGGTTATTCGCAAGTCACGGTGTTGGGCGACTACTGCTAATTCCATCCCGTTCATTTCCAATCGGGCTGGGAAGTTTTCCGGGTCCGGCCTTTCGTGCGTTACTGAACATTTATCGATATTGAAGCTCAGCTGTCACTTTGCATTCTATTCGTTATGGCTGTAAAGATCTTGATGGAGCTCGACTTTATCCTTGACAGGATGAGATACATAGTTGTGTGTTAATTACAAATTTACTGATTTTAGTGCAGGTATTATGATCAAGATCATAGATGTAACTTATTAACAGAAGTGGGCCAAGCACGCCCCCTTGTGGAATCCCAGATAAGACCGGCGTTGAGTCGCTCGTCTCTTCTTGCAGATTCACTCACTGCTGCTGACTAGAAATGCATGCTCGGATCCAGCGTGAACAGTCACCCTGGATGCCATGTACAGTCCAATTTTTCCATTAATCGTTGATAAGGGACTTTGCCAAATGCCTTTTGGACGTTTAGGTAAACTAGATTTATTCCATTTTTTCTATTATGTTTTCTGTAACTTCCGAAAAGAAGTCCATTAAGCTAGGCAGCATCTTCTATGACGGAAGCCGTGATGTGTGTCGGAAATGAGTTGGTGTATCCTCCGGTGGTCAGTGATGCGCTTCTTCATGAGGCATTCGATGCTTGTGCTGACGGTCGAGGTAAGAATAATTATTGGTCGACAGTTACTGAAGCTTTTCTCTTCCCCTTTCTTATGTATCGAGGTGGTGTTAGTGAGTTTCGAATCTTGTGGAATTTCTTCCGTGCTCAGATACATATGGTGAGCAGTGGCGCTGTAATGACTGCTGCTATATATTTCCCACAGAACACGGGGAGAAAGATTATCGGTGCAAGTGGATTTCTACACATTCTGGTGGGTCAGTTCTTGAAGGACCTCATGTTCCGTAAAAACACATATTTATGTGTAAGGGAGCTACTGGCATTGATACTGATTCTGGAATATTCGTAGTATTATCGACGGTAAATACCGAGATCAAATATTCGTTCAGGACAGTAGCTTTGCCTCTCATGTCATCGAGGATTTTACCATCGGGTGTTTTAAGTGGACCCATGGTTTCTTTGTTGAGTTTGTTGAGTCGTATTTTATTTATATTCTTACAGAATTCAGATTTACATACTCCTAGAATGCCTTTGGGTTACGTTTTACCGTAGCGGCTATGGAAACTTCGTTTCCTCGCTTACTCATTCTGAATTTTGTCTCCACTTCCCCTCTTGCTATTATGTGATTGCCCTCGTACGCACAGGCGCCAAACCAAGGCCTCCTAAAGTACAGGCCTGGGTCTCTACGTCACAAAGTTGGTCCGATTGGTACAGTCCCACGAGAAACTGACAGATGCAGCCTGCTATTTTTGGTACATGTTCTGCATATTTCGGGCTTATCTGGATACAAATTTCAAATTATCGTAATTTTATAATTTGTTAAAACTTTAAAGAAAATTTTTCCATCCGGATAATTATGTCCAAAATATGTAGAGTAGGTACCTATAATATCAGGCTGCGTCTAATGATTTCTCCAGGGACTGTACGCAATCGGACCATTTTCGAGGCCCAGACCCAGGCCTGTACTTTATGAGGCCTTGGCCAAACTCGCCACGCGTTATGTACGTTTGCGACTACTGTATTTCATCTCTGTGCGTGCTGCGTTCAAGGTACGTGTGCTGTGTGCCATTGACATGAGGGGCTGCATCGCACATTTGGCTAAGTTAGGCAAGGCTAGGTTAGGTAGAGTTTATTGTAGTGACGCGGCAAGAAAACTTACTTGAACACACGCACAGCGATCCATGTTTGGCGCCAGTGCCACCCGTTCACCTCAGTTACATTACGCTTCCAGCGCTTGTACAAAGTTACACCCTTCACGCCTGGCGATGCAATTTTTGACATTAAGATTCATCGAGAGGGAATTCTTACTGGGACGAACTCTATTATTGAATCCGCTGAGGACGTTAAGTTTTTGCCGTGTTTGTTTGTCACTAAGATAACTCGTGAAGGTATGAACAGATTTTTACGAAATTTACAGGAATTAGTAGGTATATTAACAGCAACAGATGATCAACTTTTGATGAAGATCCGTTTAACCAACCGTTTGTTTCGCCATAACTCAAAAAGTTATAGGAGTTTCATAAAATTTAGAAGAATTTTTATTTGTATTACGAAATGTAAATGGTAAAATTTTTGTGATGATCTGTCAGTTCGTTGTTTGTCTTTTTGTTTGATTTTATGCTTCTTAGCAAAATAACTTAAAAAGTTATGAAAGGATATTTACGAAATTTACAGGAATTCTTAGTAATGCTAAAATATATTATTGATTAAATTTTGGTGATGATCGGTGTGTCTATTTGTGTGTTTGACTAATGATCGTCATAATGCTTGGGAGTAGCAAAACTCGAAGAGTAATGAATGGATTTTCAAAAAACAAATTGTGGAAGCTGTTATTACTACCAAAAAGCACAAATGATTAGATTTGGTGTTGACACATAGGAAATAATGCTTTCAGCACATATTTAAATTTTTTTGCCGTTGCTTTGCCTGGCGGATGTATGCGCTCTCAGAGTGCTCCAGTTTGGGATGTATCGTTCGGCAGCAGTCAGGATGCTTGTGTTCGAGATATCAGAGCTTTGTTCAACTCTTGCAGTCGCTCCTGAGAGTTCCGAAGTCAGTTGTTTGTATTTCAGTTGCCATTCCTAGAAAATTTGCTCGACGATATATGTCGTGTTTTTGTTGCTGTTTCTGTTGGTGACTTTTTCGGAAGATCTAATGAAGGGTTATTTTGTTCCGAAACATGGCTTCTTAAATTTACGTAAAAAGGTTTTATTGACGACTCATTGTTGGTTGTTCATCTTTTGTATTTTGGGAATCACAGTGACAGTTGTAGACACACGAGATGACTCAGTACAATTCAATCACAGGGCGATACATGGTCATGGCAAATGAGGCCATGACAGCGCTAACGCACTCTACT
>LQNS02278087.1:12016180-12028898 GCA_001587735.2 Parhyale hawaiensis
ACACCTGAAGATAAATATAGTAAGCCTACAGACGCACAGTGACTCTGTGACTATGACAGACTGAATAAAATTACACACCAAAAGAAGCATAGTACATGTATAAATGAGATATTACACGTAGAATAAAGCATAGTACATTTACAAATTCCGTATGTGGTACGCAACCAGTGTATTTAGAAGTGTCAGAAACGCAGAAGTTACCCAGTCACGTTGCCATGACCACAACCTGCGGCATTTGAACGTCACGCAAAAACTACATGCTTTATTGCAACCATTGCAACTTTAAACTAACTCAAAAACAGCTAGGCGGTATACCGTATATTCAAAGCTTCTGTATTATTTGCATGCCGTTGCGTGCGAACTACAAGGAACGACTCTTATTTTAGATATTCATCTTAATAATAGAGCGTTGTGTATGCCAAAGTTATGCTCGCGCAAGTAATCGGATGTAGAATGGCGTGGTGGGGCAACTTTGACGTCAGTGTGAACCCGCCATTAGTGACCAGTGGGACCGAGATCTCAAATTGCTCTTAAAATTGGTAATGTGGTAACGGTACCGCTGTGGACGAAGATAGAGCGACACAATAGCTAAAGCTGTATGTTCTTTTTATAATTTAGAGATTTAGAGGCATTGATATATTTATTTAATCATGTATTGAATGGAGATCAAGGACGTGTTTGATTTATCGACGCTTATAAGACTTTGAGGTTTAACTTGTCCGAGACCTAATTAACACACGTGAGGTGACTTACCCTGTGGAATCGAGTCTTAAGTGGTGACTCTTAATTCCCTGAGAATTCCAAACACGGAATCTTAATTGCTCCATGATATGGAGTGTTCAGCCGATCCAACGTAATCGGGTCGCTCCTAATACTTGTGCCACGATAGTAAAAAAAAAGGCTAAGCTCTATTGTCGTAAGTCAAGCTTCGAAGGGTTAAAATGGCCGAGAGTAGAAAATACCCCAAGCTCATTTTGAACCTTAAGTTTGTCAAGTGCAGCACGAAGAGCTAATCATCTTAAGTCGTAACAGCGGTTCTTCATCATTGAACTATATACACGGCCACAGTAGCTACCTATAGTTATGTAGCTTATTGTAAAGTATGTGTTAGGGCCGTTATGGGCACCTAGGTCACAGGTGTTACATACTATGTATACCACCATTGTGTACATGACAGGCTTACCTAATTACCTAAACACCGGTATCCACTTAACGACTTTCGTTGGCGCTCGCGGCCTAGAGCCAACTCAACCGATCAGTTTACGCTCGGCTCCAATTGCGCTAAATTTAACTGTATAAAATGGTTGAAAATCTCCGCCGTTGCTGCAATATTCAACTAGATAGTATATGCCAATAGACAACTTTTGTTCAAGAAAAGCTTAAATCTACAAAGATTAACACTTTGCAAACTAGAGCACTCTGAGAGTGCATATCTCCGCCAAGCAAGGCAGCGGCAACACCAAAATCTGATGACTTGTGCCGTTTGATGGTATTAACAGTGTGTGTAATTTTCTTGGAGATCCGTTCATAGCTTTTTGAATCATGGTGCTAAAAACATTTTCACAAACACAAGTCAAACACACAAACGGACCAACCGATCATCACCAAAATTTAATCAATTATGTCTTTAAACATTGCTAACAATTTCTGAAAATTTCATAAAGATTCATTCATAATTTTTTGAGTTAGTGCGCTAACATGCACAACATCCAATACGGCAACAAACAAACGAACAACCAAACGCATCATAACAAAAATTTCATCATTTACTCTCTGTAATAAATCTAACAGCTCGTGTACATTTCATGAAAATCTGTCCACTACTTTTTAAGTTATGGTACTAACAAAAAATACGAAGACAAGCAAACAAATACACAAACAAACAAACAAACAAACAACAAACAAACGGATGGACAGATCTTCACCAAAAGTTAGTTAACAACCTATTTAAGTTTCGTCAAAATCCGTCAATAACTTTTTTAGTTATCTCGGTGACAGATGTATATCAGACAGCCAGACAAACCCAACGAAAAGAAAACATAACCTCCTTGGCGGAGGTAATGAGAGCACGATGCTCACGGACGTCACGCTGAAGTCACGCCCACGACTACGAAGTCAGATTAGTTGAGCTGGCTCTAGGCAGATAGCGGCAACGAAAGTCGTTAAGTGGACACCGGGCTTAACTTTACGAAGTTTTCGACAATTGATTAAAGCATGAGGAGGTCCAACACAAGGTCATTTAGGCGAACATCTCTGATCAAAGTGTACCTGCTATTTACACTGTGCCTGTATTTTATGTCCTAATAAATATGACAACCGCATACGACGACTATTTTATT
This sequence comes from Parhyale hawaiensis, assembly GCA_001587735.2. Taxonomy (NCBI): domain Eukaryota; kingdom Metazoa; phylum Arthropoda; class Malacostraca; order Amphipoda; family Hyalidae; genus Parhyale; species Parhyale hawaiensis. The sequence continues at coordinate 12,018,520 of LQNS02278087.1, forward strand.
GGAAGTAGCTATGCATGCTTTGGATGATACATTGAATATTTTTCTATGTGTCATAGATGTTGTTCCTCAAGCAATCAGTAGTGCCTGTCCTGCGCTTACAATCGATCTCAAGAGTAAAACATCATCGGGAATTAACAATCTGCCTTTGACCATCCCATTTCCCAACCAAGGTATATCCCCTATTGTAGAACACTCTGAGAGCTCATACTTCCACCAAGCAAGGCGAAGGTAATGAAAAAATCAAATTGCATGGTTCAGAAACTGTGATTTCCTTTGCATCAACACCAAAATCTAATCATTCGTGAATTTTGGAGTGGAATAATAGTTTCTGTAATTTTGCTGAAGATCCGTTCATAACTTTTCGAGTTATGATGCTTAGAAGTATTCAGACAAACATTAGTCACACACAAAAGCCAACCAACCGATCATCACCAAAATTTAATCAATAATGTCTTTCAACATTACTAACAATTCTCGTAAATTTGACAAAGATCTGTTCATAACTTTCTGCGTTATTTTACCAACAAGCATAAAATCAAACACAATGGCAAACAAACAAACAAACGAATTAACAGATCATCACAAAAAATTCGTCATTTACTCTTTGTAATGTACCTAATAACTCATGAAAATTTCATAAAAATCCATCCATAACTTTTCGAGTCACGGAATTTAGAATAAAGGAACAGAAAAATAACCAAAGAAACGGATCTTCACCGAAAGTTAATCATCTGTTCCTCCTAACATGCCTAACAATCCTCGTAAATTTTGTTAAGATCCATCCATAATTATTTGAGTTATCTTGGTAACAGACAGATAGACAACGATCGAGTAGTACTATTTGTACTACATGTTTGGCCACGAACAGAATGTTATAAACGTCGGTGAAGATGCGTTGATATTTCCCTTTGCATCGCTAGAAAAAAAATAAAAATAAAAAATAAAACAGCTGCAGAACGTTTGACTGTTTTCTTTTCTTTTCAGTGTCTGATCTTGTAGCTGCAAATGGTTCACGTTATTGTTATACTATTGTTATTTTCGATGTACTATTTACCTTAACTATCGATGCCTGATTAGTGACTATCCTTTTTAATGGGATTTCATAATCATTTTCTTCTCACTACTGAGTTAACAACGAGCTATAGATGTAGAGGTGCGAAAACGTGTATAAATACTTGTACACATGGTAGTGGAGCTTTGTTCTTGCCACTACTTGGGATTCTCTTCATATGAGTGAAAAAGTCAGGAGGCCGCAGATTCTTTTTTCCTCATGTGCCTGGTCCACAAGTGGCCGCAACTGCTCACCTGTATTAATATTTCAGGGAATGGCTCAGCTTCGAATATCAGAACAGCCAAGTTACTGCACTATACTTAGCAATCATAGCTATTAGTTCGGTTGTTAAATGATAACGACAATGTCAACAATTCTTCCTGTTTCTGCACTTCCGAAATTGGTCCACCAATTTTTGTGACTTGCTTTTCATATCCTGGTACATCTTATAAGCAATTGTCTGAGCAATTGTATTTTTTTTAATAGAAATGTAATAGTAATCGTTGAAAAAGGGGCTTCTATTATTATTATTATTATGCAGTTGAAGTTATTCGCCTTAGTCCTTTACCGTCGTAAAGGCACTTTCGGTGACTTTTTAAATCGTGCAGTTCATTGAAAAATGAACGATTATTGAGATTAGCAATGGCTATAGTCCATAGTATAATGGCTGTAGTCCATTGTTGTCCTACTGTACCGTGCCTTATATAAATAACTACCAGGTGATCCTGAACATGAACAACCAGAAAATAAATTTATTCCAGAGTCAAAGAGTTTTTAATTATTGTCCTTCCTTATCTGTATCGTCAAGAGAAATGGTTAAACGCGGAAGAAAAAATCGCTGGGTTAAACTAAACACAGACCGATGCACAACGGCCACGTTGAGGTCTTGCGGGCATCAAGATGATTTTTTTTTTCGTCTACAGCGATCAAGATACTCCAGAGCATCAGAATTACTTGCTTTTAGCTTCGAGGCATTTTTCCCGCTCTATATTTCCACTAAAAAGATATTAAGACCTTCAGGAAGAAGATTTCACGAAATAAGTCCTTCGCATATTGAAACTAGACTACTCTGAAAGCGCATACCTCCGCAAAGCAAAGCAACGGTTACGCAAAAGTAAAATTGTTTCTGAGACTATGATTTTCTCTGTATCAACAATAAAATCTAATAATTTGTACCTTTTAATAGGGTTAACAGCTTCAGTAATTTTTGGAAGATCCGTTCATAACTTTTTGAGTTATGCTGCTCACAAGCATTATGGCAAACACGAGTCAAACATACAAACGAACCAACCAAACTGTACCAAAATTTGAACTTTTATGCCTCTTAACATTACTAACAACTCCCAGAAAATTTCGTAAAGATCCAATGATTATTTCTTGAGTTATCCAGCTAACAAGCATATAATAAAAAAAAAAAAAACGGTAAAAATCGAACGAACGAACAAACAAACGGATCGCAAAAATTTTTGTCAAAATCGCTCTATAATTTTTTGAGTTATCCTGATGAGAGACAGACAGACAAACATCCGGACAGACACACAAACCTGACGAAAACATAACCACCTTGGGTGAGATAATAAAGGCTGTTTTCAATAAGACTGTTGTACAGCATTACGGATTCAGGAGCAGGAGATTATAATGACGCCTAAGCATTTACTTGATTATGATTACGTTTATGGCCCTTGCCGTCAGGAAATTAGGACAGAAAATAATTACCCCAAAGAAGCTCTTCGTTCCTCACTGTTATTCTTAATTATGAGTTGCAGGCCACTTCTAATCTATGCTTCAATGGTTTTCTGCTCAAACTGTGCATCATGACTACAGAGCGAACGAAGCTTTGTTGTGGGAATGAAGTGATGCCATAGCCATACTACTGCTAAGAGGAATGTTAGATCGGTTTAATTCATGATATTCTATTTCAAATTCGTCAAAGCAGGATCTGTTTCTTAGTTCAGCAAATAAATTGTTCCAGTATAATGCAAAGAGGAGGGAAGAGAAACCACGCGCCGGCTTGCAACTAGCCAACCAAAAAACTGTGCGCATTTTAGATTTTGATTAACACTGGTATTTCGTTAATGCTGTTTAGGAATCATGGAAATATGAACGATAACACGCAATTCACGTTCGCAGACTTTAATAAGTCAACTATTCTACAATCTTCCTTCTTGATACCAAAACGAAAAATTACTCTAAAATTTGCTACGCATCGTACAAACATCCAAACGGGCAGATATTTGGATTTTTTTTAAGCAATCCTGTTAGTCAGAAAAAGAATGTCACTAACTCCTGTGTAACCTGAGCTTATTACTTCTGTAGCAAAGAGGAACTAAGCGAAGAGCTATAGAAATTATTACCTGTTAACCTTTATTAGGTTGTGTTATTTGGTCCAAGTGTTCTTAGTCATATTCTCTTTCTACGGGGGCAAAGCCTTGGGACTGAAATAGTGCAGACTTTTTCTGATAGTTTTAATTTATGAAACACAGCTACACAAAGAAACTTATAAAACTGGGGCACTCTGAAAGCGCATACCTCCGCCAAGCAAGGTAATGTTAACGAAAAACTCAAATTGGTCCTGAAATTAAGATTTCCTCTTTTTCATCACCAAAATTTGGTCATTTATTCTTCATGACGGTAAAAACAGCTTCTGTAATTTTCTTAAATATCCGTTTTTAAGTTTTTGAGCTGTGTTCAGAAAAATATTTTGAGAAACTTTATTCAAACACACAAGCGGACAAACCGACCATCACCAAAAATTGGTCATAGGTGCCTTCCAGCATTTCTAAAAATACCTGCAAATCTAACAAAGATCTATTGATGGCATATATTGCGTTATTCTTCTGAAAAATCTTTGGGCAAACCTAAGTTAAGGGGACCGTGTCGACGAAAACCCTAAAATGTTCGCTATTGTGGTTTCTTCACCAAGCTGTAGCTATACATCAAACGAACACGCAGGCGAAGTTTTAGGCAGCCAGTACAACCCTAAGTGAGTAGAATGGGGCTGTGTCCGGGAGGGAGAGAGAGTGAGCCTTTTTCTAAAAGTTCAGTTTTTGACTCTAAAAACTTTTAATAGTATTGAGTAGATTTTCATAAAACTTGGTAGAGGTATGTAAAATTTGAAAAAAATGGGTGTTCGACTCGCGTACTTCTTACGATTTTCTCTACAGAAAACGAGTTATTCAATGAAAACGGGTTTTCCGTTTTCTTTCAATAACTCGTTTTCTAAGGCGGAAATCGGAAAAAGTACATGAGTCCAACCCCCGTTTTTTCCAATTTTATATCGATCCAGAAGAAGTTTTTTTTTTCAAATTGGAGCAAACATAAAATTTCCCAAATTTTTTCGATGGGTAAATACAAGAAAAAAAAAATTAAAAACCAAAATAAATTCATTTATGCGTCGATTTGAATGAAATGTAAAATTGAAAAATAATATGGGTTTGGCTAGTGTATTTATTCCATTTTCGCCTTAGAAAACAAGTTATTGAAAGAAAACAGAAAAACCGTTTTTTTAATAACTTGTTCTCAATGGGGAAAATCGGAAAAAAACATGAGTCCTACCCACATTCTTTTTCGATTTTATATTTTCTATAAGTTTCATTCAAATCGAAACAAAAATAAAAGAAGAAATTTTGAATCCTTTGGTGGGAAATTTTCCGATAAGGAAAATCAAATGAAACACCCAAGAAAAGATTTTTATTTATGAACCAATTTGAATGAAACTTGGTACAGATATGTAAAATCGAAAAAGAATGTGGGTTAGACTCACGAACCTTTCCAATTTTCCCAATAGAAAACGAGTTATTCATAGAAAACGGGTACGCTCATTCTCCGGCTGCCCTGAAAAGTACAATTAAGCCACTTCTTCGCAAATGGACGTTTTCATTTTTAAAGCTAGAGCAATGCGGTTTTCGAAATTGAAATCAGCGCGCTTTGCTCTACTATTCGTATCAAATAGAATTTTTAAACTCAGATTTTCAATATTTCTCAGTAGACATTCTTTACTTTTTATTTTTTAAAGTCATTTTTCGAAACTGCGGAATAAATGAAAATAAATTCGCATTTCAAAAATCTATTCACTACGAACTCTCGAGCAAAGCATCCTGATTTCAATATCGAAAACCGGATTGCTCTAGCTTGTATATTGAAAGCGCCCATTCGATTTGAAAAAAAAAAAAAAAACATATCAAAAATTCGTTTTCTATCAGTAAAGCGTTTTCTATGCGTCGATTAAAAATGTCATGAATAATAATAATAATAAAGAAAACGCAGGATTGCGTCTTACATACGCATGCAAAATTTCAGACACGTAGCTGAAGTAATGAAAAACTTCGAAAAAAATGGACACGGTCCCCTCAAACACAAACTGAGAAACTGATCATCACCAAATTTGATCATTTGTTCCTCTATAGAACATGTTTAACAAGCCTACAAATTTCATAAAGATCTGTTCTTAAATTTTGGAGATATGCTACTGACGAAGCTAAAAACAAACATAGAGACAATCAAACAAAAGGACAAACAGACCAGCTCAAAAATTCGGTCATTTACTTGTAGTAACAACTCCTACAATTCCGCAAATTTTATAAAGATCCGTCCATAGCTGTTTAAGCTATGCTACCGAGAAAAATGAGGCAGACTAATAAAGAAACGGTCGAGCGGATCTTAACGAAAGTTAATCAACGGTTCCTCCTAACATACCTAACAATCTCTGTAAATTTCGAAAAGATCTGTACATAACTTTTTGACAAACAGCTACACAAACAAACTAGACACAAACATGACCTCCTCTACGGAAGCCATTGAACTGATTAAAGCAAGAAAAGATCAGGTCAAGCGCGGAATGGTCAAATTTCATGACTTTATTAAACTGTTCCAAGTTCCTTGCTGTGAATGAGATGTTGATCTACTTCTTCATTCACGTTACAATATATATGAAAAAAGTGTATCCTTGAAACACTACAACTACCTTCATCTAGCGAAACTTTGACAAAAATTTCCTTACTCATCAAACGTCTTTCTTTTAAGCATGACGTATTTATGTTTCTCAGGTCTTCCTTTGTTAGCCTCGTTAGATAAGTTAGCTTATCTGAGACTAAATAAATTACCTTAATTATGGTCAAATAGTGATGCGATGAAAAGCTGAATATCCTCCTCTTTTCACATCACAAAATCAAGTTTGCTTGTAGCTTTGCTTTCGAAAATGGTGAATTTGCTGCCTATGAAAATTTTCCAGTTAATCTACCAAATTAAATCAAAATTACAGCACAGAAAGATATGTTGCCTGGACTATGTACAATGTTTTTGGTATAAATTTCCGCTATTCTTATAAATTATGTTCTTTAAGTTTTTATGTAGCATATCTTAAGCAGTAAATTGATTATCATTGGCGACTGATGATCCGTTCTGGTGAAAGTCTCCCAGCTTCAGTGAAACAAGAACATACATATCACAGAACGAAGTCAATATTCTACTGTTAAGTGATTTCCATAAGTTGGAACACATCCATCTGCTTCCAGGAATCAACATAATTTCCTAGGAAATTTGATGAAGGAATGAACTTAAAGCAGCATTTAAAGCAGAATAATTGGCTATTGACGAACAAATATTCTGTATTAAAAATTGGTAAAGTTGCATTATATCTGGCAAAAAGTATTAAATAATATAGACACGAGAAATATTTCCGTGTCTATGCACAGAGAAATAGATAATTTCGGAATATTTTTATAGTTATAATGAACAAACGTGTCTAGCTTTTTAAATAAATACCTCCCAAAGATGCCCCTCGACTGGAATGCACAGGCCACCGTCCTGTTCTCTGAGCCTCACTGTTTTGAATGGAGGTGCATTTGCTCTGTTTGGAATTACGGTACGTAACGTGTGTTATGTACGTGAGTGCTTTTTTATAAAAATTTCTAAATTTTTTTGAAGTTTCAATGACCTTTGGATAATTTTTGAAATTTCAAGCATTTTGAATTATCATCCCTACATATGGCCCATTTTATAAATCGGTGTTTCTTTTACATAAAAATATTCTTTATGTTAGTGCGATGTACTAATTTTGTTTGAAGGACTGAGATTTTCAGAAAACATTTCATCATAGATTGAACTGGGGCACTCTGAGAGTCAATACATATCCGTCAAACAGGCAATGTTGATCAAAAATTCAAATTGGCCTGGAAACTAGATTTCCTTTTCATCATTACCAAAATACAGTCGTTTGTGCCTCTTGAGATCAATAACAGTTACTGTAATTATTTTGAAGATCCGTCCGAATTTTTTTCAGTTTTGTTCTGGGAAACATATCAAAAAACACACAAATGGGTCAGTAGCTTTTCGTAATATTCCCAATAATTATTGCAAATTTTATGAAGAACGGTCCATTCCTGTTTACGATATATTATTAACAAAATATAGGGTGACAAACCGAAACACAAAAAAACGTTCGGACGGATCTTCACAAAAAAGTTCATCAACTGATCTACCTAACCTATCTAACATGCCCTGTAGATATCATAAAAGTCCGTCAATAACTTTTTGAGTCATGTTGATAACTGAAAGACAGACAAATATGCAGATGTGCTCAACGAAACCTTCTTGGCGGAGGTAATAACAGATCAAGTCAACAGAAACATAACTCCTAGGGGAAGTTATTATTAGGCATTAAGACTATTAGGAAAAAGCTCGATTCCTAAGAGCCGTCAAGCATGATGTGGTCTATGTCCCAATATACCTCACGGCAAAGTGCCTCATGATTTTTCTACGACTTTGGGTGTTTTGCTCCAATAAATTCTATATTTCTTTATGAAAATTCTTGTACTACTCGGGAAAACAAGCTGCATTCTCAATCACACGGCCGAGCACTCAGAAGGGATATTTCTCTAGCGTATATTTTTTTCCTTAAACAGAACTGTAGACGATAAAATTTTTATGGCTACCCGCTCTACTGCGCGCCCGAAGTAGAAAAACTTAGTACCCACTTGGACTACTAGAATATTTTTCTAGGATAGCTTGTATTTTGCCTCAAAATTTGATGATATTCTTCTGCACATCTTGTTGGGAAAATATAGGTCAATTAATTGCATAACATCGTTTCGTTTATTAGATTTGACAGAAGTAGCACTCTTGATGTTTGATTAAAAAGTTTCAAGTAGAGAAATTTCAATTATTTCATTTGACACTATCGTGAATTCTTGTTGTTCAGCGTAAAGTTCTCTGAACTTGCGTCGGACAAACGGCACAAAGCGTGAACCCCACCTTAACATTACAACACTATTTGCAAAACACTCACTTCTACTGGTGGTAGTTTGTAAGGTCAAACTAACACAGAGTACTGTAAATTCTTCACTTAACCAGCGGTAGGAATTCGGGATGGTGTCCTGATCCTTCGAATATGTCTAATATAGAATCCATTATTTTGTATGGTGCTTGTCGCTTGCTCGATAGGCTACTAGCAGAATCACTGGCATAATTTGCTCGCAAATATGTTAAAATATGTAGCGCATAGTGGGTGCATAGCCTACTAGGGCTGGTAGTCGGATGAAAAAAGACTGGCACCGATTCCAACACCGATTCCTGGTCCTCCAAATTGTCAGCGAACTTGATTTCCACAGTTTTGATGCCTACAGTTTTGGACAAGAATTTTGTCTTTCCAGCAGAAATTCTTCTTTTGCCATTATAAGATGTGCATTTACTGGTCAAAGTAACTTAACTGTGTGCTTGCTGAATATAAAATGAAACTAGACCAAAACAACGTTTGGGCCACGTCTCTTACTCTTAACCAAGTAGCTTTCGCATCACTTCAATCGCGCTCAACAAAGACACTCTCCAAATTTAGAATAATTTCCCTTCTTTTTCAAATTGTACGTGAAAATCTTCATAATAAAATAAAATTGATATTTATTGGTAATCGTCCACTATGCCACAGTTGCTCTTCACCACTTGCTCTTTGATCCACTTTGTTATATTTACCTCCGCCAAGGAGGTTATGTTTTCGTCATGTTTGTCTATTTGTCTCTTTGTCTGTCTGTCTGTCACCAACATAACTCAAAAAGTTATGAACCGATTTGGATGCAATTTACAGGGATTGTTAGGTATGTTAGGAGAAATAGATGATTAACTTTGGTGAAGATATGTCCATCCGTTTGTTTGTTTATTTGTCTGCGTCAATTTTTTCGATGCCATAACTCAAAAAGTTATGGATGGATTTTGATGAAACTAACATGAGTTGTTGGGTATATAACAAAGAGTGAACGACCAAGTTTTGGTAATGATCCGTTTGTTCGTTCGTTTGTCACTGTTTTTTATTTTATGCTTGTTAGCACAATAACTCAAAAAATAATGAATGGATCTTTATGAAATTCATAGGAGTTGTTAGTAATAGTAAAAGACATAAATGATCATATTTTGGTGCAGATCGGTTTTTTCGTTGGTATGTTTGACTCGTATTTGTCATAACGTTTGTTTACAGTATAACTCAAAAAGTTACGAACGGATCTTCAAAAAAATTGAACAAGCTGTTATTAATATAACAAGGCACAAATGATTACATTTTTGAGTTTATGCAAAGAAAATTATGGTTTCAGAGCCAATTTGAATTTTTGCTACCGTTGCCTCACTTGGCGGAGGTATGCGCTCTCAGAGTGCTCTAGTTTCAACTTGTGTTTTGCTACTGGTATTTACCCCAATGTACTGAAGCATGCTCGTGTTATACCAATATTCAAATCTGGCAATTTAGATGATATAGCTAATTTCAGACCAATATCAACGCTGTCAACGTTTAACAGAGTACTTGAAAAATTACTTCACTCCAGATTAACCAACTTCCTTGCGGCTCATAATGTAATTTCTAGCCAAAAATTTGGCTTTCGTGCAAAATTTAATACTAAATTGGCGATATTTCATCTAATGACTGATATATTAAAATGTTTTCATGATAAATCATATGGCATTTGCCTTTTCTTAGAAGTGCGGAAGGCTTTTGACACTGTTGATAACCAATTGTTGTTAAAAAACTTCAACACTATGGTATTTTTGGGACAGTGAACGCATTACTGGCAAGCTACTTATCGAATCGTGACCAATATATAGTATGTAATACTGTTAAATATCAAGTTTTACACATTAAAATTGGAGTCTCCAAGGAAGCGTGCTAGGACCGTTGCTCTTCAACATTTTTATTTATGTAATGCAATGTATGATGATCCAAAAGTGTTTGAAAGATACTATATTCATCTTTTACCCACCCATACTCATAATACACGTGACTCAAGATTCAATTTACCTCCTGTTAGAGTCGATGTTCAAAAAAAGTTTGTAGTTTTTCAGAGCGTCC
>LQNS02278087.1:12029490-12046674 GCA_001587735.2 Parhyale hawaiensis
CCACAAGCGACTGTTTCGCTTTTAGCTGGACACGTTCTCATGTTTTTATTGGTAGATATGTTTTGGACTGTGATTGTAACTTTTTTTGAGAACAATAAAGGTGTTAAGGTGTTACTCTTGGCATGAAGTGTGTTCTGTTTGCAGATGATGCAGTGTTCTACACAACTAAATGCAATTTTCTCCCAGCCATAACTGATATTCAACTGATTCTAACTAAATTGCAGCAATATTTACTTCAAAATAGATTGATTGCCCATCAGTTCTTTTCTAATTTCTCAGCAACTCTAAAATTCTATATTTCAAGGCCTGATAAAGTCAATAAAAAGTCATTTACCTCCATGAATTAAAATTTATATGCTACGTTTCAACGCACAAGCGTCATCATCAGGCTGAAACAAACAGATAAAATGGTCAATGCACTTGAGACTACCAAAGCCTAATATTTATGATCTGGATCTAAGGGTTTTTGTACTTCTATCGGACTAGATAATGCTATAATTTCATACTAATTGCTCAGGTTACCATCTAAACACTAGAATCACTAAGCACGCGCACACAAATTATGGCATCCAGCTGACACAGAATAAGTCAGGGAAGCACCCACGTCAGCACACGAAAGAGGATGGGAATGAAGTGATTAAGGCCTATTGGGAGTCTATTTGCCCATTGCTGCGCTGTGGAGATTGTGACCAAATAACTTTAACGCTGCGAAGTCTAAGGTATTACTGTTGAGTTTAGGCTTGTGTTTATGAATAAGCAATGCTTTAGCTATTTGAATATGCTCTCGGTGGGCTACATGATACAAAATTTTTGTGTTTGGGTAAAGATCATCGCTATTAGGGCTGCAGTTATGGGTATTTCTAAAATGAGCAAATATGGAACCCTGGTATTTGTAACCATCCAGTCTACACTTTATTTAGTCCGATAAAAGTACAAAAACCTTTAGATCCAGATCATAAATATTAGACATTGGTAGTCTCAAGTGTATTGACCATTTTCTCTGTTTGTTTCAGCCTGATGATGACGCTTGTGCGTTGAAACGTAGCTGATAAATTTTAATTCATGGAGGTAAATGACTTTTTATCGACTTTATCACGCCTTGAAATAAAGAATTTTTTATTGCCCATCAGGATAAACTTAGCTGATGTTATTCACTCCACGTTCTCGTCCTGACTTACCGACGATTCATTTCAACAGTAAAGAATTGGAATGGGTGTCTCAGTTTCGATATCTTGGTTTGATTCTTGATGATGAACTTAGTTTCAAAGCCCACAGTGAAGAGTTAGGTCGAAAGCTCAGTTGAGTTCATGGCATAATACATGCAGTGTCTAATTATATCAATCGTGATTCATTGAAACAAATTTATTATTCATTGGCTTATTGCTTGTTAATCCAAAATATTATCATCTGGGGGCAGCCCCTCATTGTTATATTTGTAAAATAGAAGTTGTGCAAAATAATATACTAAGGCCAATACGTCGCGTTAAACAAGATCGAAATAATATACCGTTGATGAATCGAAGTGATATATACCGCGATTTACAAATGTTGCAATTTCAAGATGTGTACTTATAACTATTCGCTTCTTAAGTTTTTTCGATCGCTCATAGGTGCATAACCATCCTCTTGTCTTTCATCAATACTATGGATCACTCATACCCCATCTAAACTACGAGATGATCGAGACGCTCCATTCTCAATCTTCCAAATGTGCGTGTTGATGTAGAGGAACGTTCAACTATCTTCCAAACAGTATCACTTGTTAATCGGATTCCAACACACCTATTAGATTCTATATATAATGACGCCTTTAAGAAGCGGTATAAGGATTGTATTATGCAATTGTACTAATCTAATTACTACTTGTTACCCAAGGAAGTTCCGCTACTTTTCTATGGGTTATGCAGATATATTACTGTACGTATATCGAACTCAGAAAGATTTCATTATTGTAATGTTTTATCTGGGTGTAATAAACCTATCAAACCTATCAAATCATGGTGTTAGTGCATTAGAAGAAACGAATTTCTGCAACATCCTCATCTTCCAGTTTGGCTTAGCGTCAATCTGGGAAACTTTTATGAAAAATTTCACATGATTGCGAAAGTCACTATACAGTGCTTTGTTCTGTTATGGTTTGGATGTGTTCTCATTTTCCATTTTCGCAAGAAATACTCCAAAATCCTTTTTCAGCCTCTACTTAGCATTGTAAGCTAAAAAAAAAAATAACATCAGAAAATTGACTCAACTGGGTTGCTGTGCTTCATCACTGTCCGTCATGTAGCCTTGTGGTTGCTTGTGAAAGCTTATCATAACTTTATGGTAGCCTTACTGTTGCAATTAAACTTTTGAAGAATTCCATCCCCTCGCTGACTTCCGTTATAATCAAATTGTATCCCGTGGCGATATTTTCGTGCATTAACAACCCTCTCCACCCCACCCTCCCACCACCAGGCCAGATACCTGTATCCAGGGTTGTCATCAGCATATTTTCCTGCTGTCTAAAAAAAAAAACAGTTCCCAAACAGCAGGCTGAACTCGTTCCATGATCATTAATTGTGACCGGCGGCAGGAGGAAAATTTCAGACCTTTTGTAAAGTACGCGTTTGTTTTTCTGTCCTGGAAAACCTGAAGATAAGAGCGTGTGTACCGGTGCTGCTGTTGTCAGGGTTGTGGTGACCAGTGCTGGAGCAACAGGGTCAGAAGTAAGTACACTCACTAGTGTATAGATGGAACATCTACGTGGTGATTTTACTGAAATAGCAGACACGTTAAGAACAATGAGTAGTTAGCCCTTTAAGGACCACTGGGCCGTACGAATCCGTTTCGCAAAAAATAGCTTTCTAAATAAAGAAGGGATTAGTGATTTTTGGACCTCAGAGTGCCGCGACAATGAGACGGTAGTCGGAGGACTACAATCTGAGAGAAACGGAAACCTGGTCCTCAAAAGGTTATGGCGTGGTCACATGACAGGTTTTTCGTCCCAAAACGTATCACTCAACGTCTTGAAGCTTTGTTCTATCCTGGTGAACGCGAAACTGCATGCCTATACTTGCTGACTTCGTAAAATGTTTGTCGACCACAGCTTCAGGTGCCATAATGAGAGTCACATGTAAAGTTTTGTATATATCTTTGAATCTGGAGTGAATTATAGTCAAACCAGCGTAGGAGTCCTATGGGTGTGGCTAAGAACACAAAGCAACTTCGCCAAATCCAATTACGCGCGTAGTAGAACTTGGCTCAATTGATAAAATTATATTTATATTCGAATACTCAAAGTGCAATAATTAAAAGATTAGAGTTGGCACTGCTGCGTTCAATTTAGCCCCGCCCCTAAAGGACTGCTTACACTGGCTTGACTAAACTACTTCGGATCGAGGCTATGCACTTTGTATTGCTCTTGAAATGTACACAACACCGTATGTGGTCAGTGACCAGAACTAAAGGAAAAAACACTGGTGTGTGAAAGGGCCTTGAGGTTTCAGTGTTGTAGGAAACTCATTAGGATTAGCTCACAACGAGGCCTGATAAAAAATCACGGTATACGCTGCCATTCGTATTACGCACATCAGGGGGGGGGGGGCATGCAATAAACGTAAATAACACGTCGAAAGTAAACACTTCAAATAAAAAAACTATTTGCCGAAGGAATGTGTAGAAGTGGCTGCAAGTATTTTTTTTGTTTTCACGCCACAGTGTTCGAATTTGTTGCTGGGTCTAGTTAATTACCAAGGAATTGCACTGCTTTCTGATTCTCTGTTCACTTATAATTTTAAGATATACACGAAATTTTACTCGTGTCACGTGGTGACTACCATATTGGGAAATCTTTTGGTAGTCAGACAGTTGTGCTTGTACTGGCACAACGGAACTTTCGAATGTTGTGAAGCGAAAACGTAGAATAAAGGAATACCGAGTGGCCTGGGTTTTCAATTCCAAAAAGTTAAAAAAAATCCCGCAAGAACTTAGTTCCCAACCTACTATATGAAAGAAAGCGTTTTGACGGTTTATTTGTAGTGAAAACGGACTTGACACGATGAACTGACACTGGTGTTGCTGACAATTTAATGGATGACGTTGAAATTAAAAAAAAAAATGTGTTGTGTAGTACTTTAATTGACCATTAACAACTTTATAACTTTATGCATAGTACCAGTTCATGTTCTTATAAGATGACGACGCGTATGTTGAAATCTTCAGACATTTCCCATGACACATCTTATCTGACGACTGGTATGCATTTTAGGGTTATAACTTTTTTTACTTTTTTCTAAAATCAAATTCCTTCCTTCATCAAAATAGATGAACTTTTGGGATAATAATAGAAACCAAGCTTCATTTTCAACATTTTTAGAAAAGTCTCCGGGAATAATAAAGTGCTAAATACACATTACAGCCAATGATATGAAATGCACAATCATGTTAAGTTATCAAACATTGAGCGTTTTTTGTATGGAATCTGATAAACAACTCTGAAGCACTGAAATCAAAATTTTTAAATATAACTCATGACATTACTCAGGGTGGAGACTCTCCACCCTGACCAATCAGAACTCAATTGTTGATAATTTAGCAAGGTTTCGCTTTTCATATCATTGGCTGCAAAGTGCATATAATACTTTTCGTTCCTAGGAGACTTTTTTAAAAAGAGAATTAAAAATGGAGTTTGGTTTCTACAGTTAAACGAAAGTTCATCCAGTCATGATGCAGGACTTTGATTTTTGAAAAGAAGTTCATAGAGCTATTCATAGCTCTAGTGCTTGTCTTATTTCAGGACTAGTGCACCCATCTTAGCTGATGACAAGTGTGGCTACCTTATTTCACGACTAGCGTACCCATTTTATTTCACGAATAGTGTACCCATCTTATTGTACGACTAGTGTAACCATCTTATTTGACGACAAGAATATCCATATTTTTGATGACTGGGATGACTAGGATACACATTTTATTTGACGTCTAGGGTACCCATCTTATTTAACGTCCAGATTATTCATCTTTTTGATAACTAGGATGACTAGTGTACACATTTAATTTGACAACTATAGGGTACCCATTTTATTTAACGATCAGAATATCAATCTTTTTGATGACCAGGATGAATAGTGTATACATTTAATTTGACGACCAGGGTACCCTTCTTATTTGACATTATCGCTAGACTGCTGACTTTCATGCCGTCGGATCAATGAATTTAAGACATCAGGTGTCAGCGAATGGGACACCAAGGTCGACGTGAGCTAATCTTCCTAAGCTTGAGTTGTCATGAACATTGATCAGGCGATAACGTTAACTTGGCCACTTAGAATAGCGCTACAGGTGTTAGCAGCTGCCCAATTACGTTTGGAACGCAGGACTACTCCATTTTCTGAGTATATTGGGTTTCGCGAAGTCTCAAGAGTGATCGTTATCGATTACCGACTGGAAGTCAGTTCAGCACGTTGAAGCTAGGACACTTATCTAAAGTTACGGACAAGTTAAACCTGTTGAGGTTAATTTCACCTGCAGTAAAAGTGTCTGCAGTCATAGCTGACGTCCTGGCACTCAATTTGAAAAAATACTTTTTCCAAAGGAATAACTGTTTCTAATGACACGGACACGTATGCATTTCGAAACAATTATAATCGGTAGAATAGATACAGTAGCATAAATGACATCCGAGTCTCGTATCCTTGCAACAGGTGGTATGTGTGGATGCATAGTGTGGTCCCGGCATTAGGCTCAGTACTTAGACGTGTTGCCTCACTTGCTGCTATGAAGCCGAACGTTCTATGCCAAGCCAGTTTGAGCTCAGTAATGCGTGGTCGGTCAGCTTTTGCTTCGCTAATAGTCTACTATAGTGGGTACTTACCCTACGGTTATTAGGGACGCAGCTGTCATATGAGTCTTTCGTCAATGATACAATAGCCCAGGCGATCTGTGATCTACTGCAGCCGTGCACTTCTTTGGGCTATAGAAGAGATTTGTCTGCAGAACTAACCACCGCATGTAGGTTTCCTAAATTTAGTCTATGGTCAAAACGACTTTACCTTTAATGAAAGATTGTCCAATAAAATTCTAAAGCATATCCAAAGTAACCCTGGTGATTAGGTATGAAATACAGAATCATTAATCACTTGGCCTTGGCTACTCAAATGCTTTATACAGTTAGGAGCACGCAGCATGCCCTATCAAGCGATGATACACCCCTTCGTCATACTGATTATACTTGACCATCAGCTGCTTTAACCTTCAAGAGATGAGACTAAACTTCTACCTGCAAGAAGAACAGTACGAACATCATCCGCTACGTCCCTGTAATCGTGCCAGCACCGGTACACATAGGAAAAATTGAAGAATGCAATTCCTGACTGGAAACGGTACCGCATGCAGCACTGCACGAGACTAAGCGCACGAGGGAGATCAGAGATCTGTTGCTGTTGATTTTCCTGTTGGTCACAAGCTCCTACTCGACTGAAAAGAGAAAAACCGAGCGGTGTCGATAACTTTTTCAGTTATAACAGCCACTGCCGGCGTCAGGAAATTTACATAGGGGTGCTAAGGGGGGGAGGCTGTATTAATAAGGGGAGGGGCTTCGTAATCCAAATATACATGTATGTTCGTTGCATGGTAGCAATATTTGGGCTGTGGGGGGGGGGGGAGGCACGGTTCATTGTCGGAGCTCAGAGTCTTCTCACTGCCCCTCGCCCTTGGCCTCGCCACCGATAGCAATGCACTATTAAGTAAAGGATTATTCTGCGTGGGGAAAACTGTTCCTAATAAAGTTCTATATTGATAGTTGGTCCGTCCGTCTACCATTAGCTGTCTAACCTATTCAAGAAGGCATATTATGATTGAAGAAATTATATTTTGGCGTGTATTTTGCACCGAAATCAGCTTACTGATAGAAAAAAGATATTAATGAACTTTTAGTTAAAGGCTAGGACCCAGCACGTGACATTCTGGTGGCTGACACTACAGCCAGTGTCTGGTACCAGCACTTTGCCTGCGGCTGGCAGCGGTAGCGGCACTGGCACCCCAGCAGGCGCATGCCTCATCGATCGCGGAATATCGCGCCGTGCTTGTCTGCCTCGCGCCGGTCAGTGTTGCTTGGGCTAACGTGACGTTCTGCCGGGCCGGTGGTGATGTGAAGTTCTGCCGGGCCGGTGGTAATGTGAAGTTCTGCCGGGCCGGTGGTAATGTGGAGTCCTGAAGGGCCGGTGGTAATGTGGAGTCCTGAAGGGCCGGTGGTAATATGACATCATGCAGGGTCGGTGATCATGTGGAGACTTGCTGTGCTAGCAGAAATAACGAAGTCCTACTGGGTAGATGTTAATCTGAATTCTTGCGTGGAGGTGGTAAAATAAAGTTCTATCTGCGCTGCAGTTATTTGAATTTATTTTTGCAAGGCCAGTGGTAATATGAAGGCTTTCTGGTTGGTCGCCATCCGAAAGCCACAGGTCGGCACTTATTCATAGAATAGCGTTTCCACGGCGTCTTCCGAACTCTGTAACCAGCAGGCGTGCTTATGCTAGTTCGAATCTCCTCATGGTGACTAGTACGCAGAGAAATGATAAATTATCTTAGTAAGTATGTATCCGGCCATTAACTGCACGGTGGACTAGATATTTTCAACAGGTCTGCGTGACACTCGGAGTGAATTATTCAACTGACTGCTTATCATCGTATCGACTCAGCGCTCAAGTTGGCTGCTTCAAGACTCGGTTGCACGGTAGCTTCCACTCGTCCACAGAGCCAGGCTGACGCCGTCTCAGACTTAATCGTTCTGCATGTAGCGTCTGAAACTCGATCCCAGGGGGCAAGTCGGAAGCTCAGTATTATAAGATTCTGAGCTAGTGCCAGTAAATTAGATGAAGTTCTGAACTTAAGCGAATAAAACACGTTTAAAGTCGATTTGGTCGCTGGTACGTGGTGCTTCCGTGACAACATAAATACGGAGAGAGAGTGAGGAGGACCGGGGGGCAGGCAAGAGTCGTTGAGGATCCGGGGCATTCTCACCCTCAGTGTTGTGAGTATTCGAATAACTGAGAGCTGCACTTTGTGTGAGAACGTCATGCTTGTGTACCAGGCTGGTGTCAATGCTAACAAAGAATTAATACAAGCGCCTCTTCATCGTTTACGCTGTTGCGGGTAACCGCAATAACTATATACCCTAATAGCGCTTGCCAATTGTGTTGTGTTGGTGATGGATAAAGACAGTTAAAAGCTTAAGTGCATTGAAAAATTGCACCGTTGACAGCAGTCATTCCACACTGCGCTAAGTAAGGTTCCGTTGAAAGTTCGTTCTAGGAATAGCGACTAGAAATAATTTAGTCTACAGGTTCACTGGCGAACAAAGGCCAGCATAAACATGGAAGTAGGCGGAAAGGGACTGAAAAGCCATAACAAAGGGGGCAGACAATGCACTCTAGTCTGTATCACTAGCGTATAAGATTCTGAAGTATAGAAATAAAGAATCGTACCTGATTTGCACAGAAACAAGTATCAAAAGTGCTATATATTGTCAAGATATTGCAGCTACACTAAAGCACATGCTATTGGTTTGGAAGCAAACTTAAACAGACATGGCAATGCGGGAGCTGCTTTAACGAAAATACAGAAACTTTAAAAGCTGAACCAACAAATAACTTAGGCAGTAACGTTACAGGAATTTTGGTAGAGCTATGAAGCGAACAATAAAATATGCAATTTCGCTGCTGTAACAACGCCCATGGTCAATTTTATGCTAAGGTAAGAACAAGTTTTCCAGAAACTCTTGTCTTAAGTCTGTTGTTTTGCCCGCAGCAGCGGAGGACTAGAGAATGCTGACACTGACACTCAAACTCGCGAGTTTGCGTCTACCATTGAGACGCTAGAGTTTTTATTGCGTTTGTTGTGTTCAGTCAGTATCTAGTGTACAGATGCTGTTACGGGGGTAGTAACCCTAACCAAATTTTAGGATGGTTGAGGGGTCGCAGGTCGTTGAAATAAAACCTTCCGACTGTGGCGTCACAAGCCCTTGTCGATATGCGATTGCCTGCAGCCGTGCATTCCTCTGGAGGTAGTTTGCTTATAACTGCAGTACGAACCAGAGCTTGTGGTTTTCCCAGCTAGGGCGGGCTTGCAAGCTAACTTTACCTAAGCCTTTTGTAAAGCTGTTCAACGGCTTTTTAACTTCGACTAATACATGGAGCTCAATTCAAACGAGAGTTCGGAGTATTATGTGATGCGATATAAGTCAAGTCTCCAGCACAGGCCAAAAACAGAGGCCTTCTCAAAGTGAACAGCTGCAGAGTTGCTGCAATTATAAAAACCGCGTCTGATTCTCCAAACTGAAAACCAAAACGAGCCTCAGTCGCCCATGCGAAAAGAAACAGTAGTCAATATTTGTTCAACTATGTAATTTGTTGGGCATAATAAAAATTTTTTGGGCAGGTTTAATATTTATACTTAATATTCAGAAACAAGCTTTCATTTATTGCAAGAAACAAATTTAACAAATATATATAGCCATGGCGTATAGTGAATCTAATAATCAGTGCTGGGTACTTGTGTCAATAGTTTGCGTCATTGCGTCGACAACGCAACGGCCATTTCATCGACGCTTGAAGCAACGACGCAAAAGTTTAAGAATATGACGCAATGACACAACTACAGTGAAGCAAATAAAATTTTGCGTCATTGTCCACTTGAAGCCAGGAAAACGTAGTCCTCTAGGTACAGTTAGTAGGGCAGAAAAAATATGGTACTTTTTACTATTACTCACCACTGACACCGAAAAACTTTAAACCACTCTGAGGTAGATAATGATGTACTCAACACGAATTTCCGAGTGTAGGTCAATGTTGTCGGATGCCAATTTTTTTTAGATACCTAGCGATTTCTTCAAATCACTTACCATAACAACAATACTCTGTGCCAATTAGGAGGACATTTTCTAGTACAATGTGCAGAGAAATACTAAATCATTGCAGATATAAGCTATTTACTGTTTTTGTAACATAGTATTTATGCTGAAGTCTATGCATCATACAAAATCATGCAAGTTTTCGACCAAATAAAAGAAACCTTATCAGGCACTATGCGTCGCTTGTCCGCCCTGTCTTTACTATTGACGTAGTGTCCTGTCCGAGGCGTGGAAATAGTAACTAGCTTTTTTTTTTTTTTTTTTTTTTTTTTTTTTTTTCAGCAGAACCGGTTCCCTAGTTTTACCCTATAATGAGGAACGTCATCTTGGACGATCACGAACGATAAATCCATGAATTTTATATTAAAAAATTACTACTCAAAGCAAGGAGCGTGGGACTGGTTCTGCTAATGCCATCACAGCTTGGGCAACAATTTTAGAGACTAAAAATAGTGACTGAAATTGGATCCTATGGCATATGTGCTTTGTAAGAGAACCTGAAGCTTATATGCTGGTGGCTGCAGAGAAGTAAGTTTTCGGAGAGTTGACGGTTTCGACGGTGGTTTTGCAGCGGTATGGAAGGGAGTGGAAAAGTCTTATTTACGAACAGTAGGCATGTAATACCGGGATCAAATAGTTTTTCCAGAAATAGTCTGCAGTAGTGATCTAAAATAGGGTGTGGATAACCGTAATTATTGAAATATGTCCCAAGAAAATCTATTTCATCTGAGAATGCTCGGTAAGAGGAGGATAAATTCGTATTTAGCGCATCAATTCTTATTATGTAAATGGTTTAGGTTCGAGTCAGGAGATAGTTTTGAAAATTTATCAAAAATATTTCAGTAACTGAGGCCAGTACCACACAGTTCAATGGACAAACTTAGAAAACCCTATTGTCAAATTTGTCGATACATTTTTCATATTTGTTTTCACGTGTCTAATGTTATATTTACGTATTGCAGTTTGTACTACTGTGTTAGCTACTATGATTATGATACAGTAACAACAGTAAAATTAATCAACTGAACTAAATTACAACTAGAGCACTCTCGAAGCGCATACCTCCGCAAGTCCGGCAACGTTACTGAAAAATTCAAATTAAAGGTAAAGGTAAAGTCAATTCAGACCACACCCTCACCTGGGAAACCCACATACACTGGATTGTGCTGCTGGTATAGGCCAGCTGGCCCCAGATGAGTAAGTGTCGTCGCAGTCGCCCTCGGGTCACTAAGAACTATTGCGCCAATTTGACGGAAGGAACAAATGACCCGAGACCCCCCCCCTCCCCCTCATCTCTGAGGAAGGCAGTTCCGCACAGCGCTGTGCATGCACACACAACTGCCGAGTCAGCACTCCTAGATCTGCAAAGAGCTCGAGAGTCTGGCGGAGTATCAAACCAACGAGCGACACAAGGTGTTAGAGCTGAGAACGGAAGCATGCAGCTACCGGAGGTCTCAATTTATAATTTCCTCTTTATCAGCACTAAAATCTGTCATTTAGGCCTTTTGAAAGTAATAATAGTTTCTGCAGTTTTCTTAAAGATAGACAGTGTTTATTAGTTTTCGAGTTATGTTGCTGACAAACATTCTGACAAACATTAGTCAAACATGCAAGTGACAAACCGATCATCACCAAAATTTGATCATATATGTCTTTGCCATTTCTAACAACTGTAAGATTCATAAAGTCCCGTTAATAACTTCTTCAGTCATATTGCTAACTAACAATAAATCAAACAGCGAAAAACGAACAAATAAAACAGATCATTACAAAAAATTGGTCATTTACTCTTCAGGATATACCTAACAACTCATGTAAATTTCTCAAAAATCAGTCCCTAACTATTCGAATCATGGTACTAAGAAAAAAAGGGAAGCAAACAAAAGGTCGAGCAGATCTTTGCCAAACCAAAAGTCAATCATCTGTTCCTCAGAAATTGCGATGGCACGCGCCGCTAGTCGAAAGAACGAGTATCGTTATCTTCTCGTCCGAATGTTATGGTGAACTCTCATAAACACAGCTTTGATAACTCCAAGAAAACTGTGAAAGTGTTAATCATCAGTTCAGTTTGCTCCGTAATTGCCGTTAGTCAACTTTCGGACATCTCATTATATCTGGAGGGATTTATTATTCTTAAAATTCTTTGCGACTGTATGCTATTGATGGGGATACTCGTTCTTTTGACTAGCGTGTGTCATCGCATTACATATCTAAAAAATCCCTGTAAATTTTGTGAAGATTCGTCCATAACTTTTTGATCATCGTGGTGACAGACAAACAAAGATAAACTCGACAAAAACATAGTCTTTTTGGCGAAGGTAACAACAATAAAATAAAAATAGATAGGGCTGAGTTCTACTTTTCATTGAAAGATCCAAGTAATATCAAAGACAAATTAATATATTATTGAAAGAAATGAAACATAAGTAAAAATCAATTGATTTGTGAAGTGTCTATTACATAGTATTTTTATCATATGTCTATATGATTTTTCACGTAAATTAGGTTGATTAGTTAAAATTACCGTACTCGCCTGTGACGCTCTGACGCATACGAAATGACGTAACTTTTAGGGAAAAAAAACGACGGACTGACGCTGACGCATCTCCCCTAAACAAGTGACGCGCCCAGCTCTGATAATATTATACATCAGCTGAATTAATACAAGAAATATGGTGTGATAAAATTGTTAATGGTGTGTGATGTTCCACAGAGGAACAGCGTCCTTGACGCGTTTATCCAACGACCTCATCAAGGTAACTCTTGTAACTGGTGTAATATTATCAGCAGCATCCTCAACTGCTTTCCAGAAAGAATATTTCTTTCAGGGCTGCCGTCAATTTCGAAACATCTACTTGTTCAGTACGGAACACCCCTCGATTTTCAAATTGGATTCAAGTCTGGTGAGCATGCTGGCCCCTTTATCAACAGTGTTCAGAGAAGCCTAATTGCTATAAGTATTCCGGAGACTTCTTAGCAGTAGGTACAAGTGCTTTCTTTGGTACGAAACACTTTGTTTTTTTTTTCGATCATGCCTTAGAAATTGTCTTCCGAAAAGGCAACATTGGCATCAGTAGCTATAATAGGCCCGTTTTAAAATTTCCAGACACCAAGCAGCTTATCTTCAATAATGCCAGCGCAAAATATAATTTAATTTATAGTATTTTTCTGCGCGGGCGGGAGGTGTTCTTAGATTATTCTATTACAGTTTACAAGAAAAATTTCGGGTATAGCCATTTCTTAATAATATAACAGCTATGAATTTACAACCTAATCAACAAGGCTCAGTGCCTCACACACCAAATTTGCTAACTGAACTGGCTCCGCAATAGTACTACCTAACGATCACCCTCGCACGAGGAGCAACATAATAATATTGTTTTCTTCTGCTAATATTACAGCTCGTTTAATTAAAGTGAGGTAAATGCAGTTATTTCTTCCCGAGGAGAGATCTGCATGGTTTAATAGTTAGTTATAGTTAAGAAGTTTAAGCCTCCGTTTCCGAGTAGAACGATATCACAGAGGAAAGAGCAAGGGAAATATAGTATGCAAAGAGAAACGGGGAACCCATGCACGAAGGTGTTCCCACACAGGATCAATGCGCATGGGAACAGCAAGTTGGGTAAGAAGAGGAAGAACAGAATAAAG
Organism: Parhyale hawaiensis; assembly: GCA_001587735.2. Lineage (NCBI taxonomy): Eukaryota > Metazoa > Arthropoda > Malacostraca > Amphipoda > Hyalidae > Parhyale > Parhyale hawaiensis. The sequence continues at coordinate 12,043,025 of LQNS02278087.1, forward strand.
CATGAGCAAGTAGGAGTATGAAATCGGGAAGGAAGCAAAGTGGGCAAGAAAGAGAAATGTCCCGAAGGCCTAGCTAATGACTGAGGTAACCTACATGGGTCCCCTGGGGTTGCCTGGCTCCCTGGGGTTGCCAGGCCCCATAGCATATAGGATGGAGGAACATAAACTAACCATACTGTTACATACAATATCATCCAATAGGTATGGCAGTACCATACAGCACGACCTACAGTAAAAACATGTAAATTCGGAATCACGTCTTTATATCTCATAATAGGACGGCTTTCATCAAGTGAATTATAATTATTTTTATTAAATGATTAGTTTTACTACCGTTTTCGCCAAAGAGCGATCCGCACAGTGATGCTCGTTGGTCAGAAGGCGCAATTAGGAATATCGTATCTCGACAGCGGCTCTCCTCTGCCATATAGTATAAGTTGGCTCAGTGCACTACTACTGGCAGAAAAAAATGTAAGGAATAGGGAAAGACACTCGAGTGGTCGGCTCCTTTCATGGCCTTCCACACGAGACGACTAGAGGTGTCCCGTGTACGAGGTCAGCTGTCTCGAACAGCAGTCTACTCTGCTTCATTGGCGTTGTCGCCTGAAACGTTAGGGACGACTACCACCATTTGCATCCCATTGTTTTTTCCACCGTTCAATATCCGTCAATATAGTAGAAGTTTTCATATCGTCTTCTACCAATATGGCTTAATTTTGTTTGTGAACGTCCTTCAGAAGAGGCCTTGTAATAATTTTTACGTTTTACGTGCCTGCTTTACGTGACAACTGGTACATTTTAAAATATCTTCCCAGCAAAGCACGTTCCTGATTGTCACACCCTGGTTGTTCTTCACTTTCCTAGTTATAAGTGACATGGTACGCTTGTAAGTAGCTGTCTAAGTAGGTATGCTTGATAGCCTATGCATGGGCAGCAAAAACCTCCACGAATTTCTTTGCAGTTTGACGACGTTTCCTGGAAAATCTTAGATTTCAAGTGTCGTTTTTTTCAAATTCTGAGACAATAATGGTTTTCTAATTTCTTGGAGATTACGTTTTCAACGTCATTGACCCATATGATTGCGCTAATGAGACAGTTACCTATTAAAAAATATGTGCTAGCACAATTAGTGCTAATCAAGCGAAAATTGCTGCCGTCTGTTTACATCTGCCCAGATTCAATATACTTAACTGCAGTATCTGCAAGCAGATTTTGTCATCATTCATTGATTGTTAAGGTACATACCTTGAGGTATATACCGGTAATAAAAGAGATGGCCGTGGTTAGTATCCAACTTTACGCGCCTCTGTATGAATACGAAGTTTTTTGATAGGTAAAGGTGAAGTCAACTTAGACCACACCCTCACCTGGGAAACCCACATGCACTGGTTTGTGCTGCGGGTATAGGCCCACTGGCCCTAGATAGTGTATGATTTGAAATATTAACGAGCTACCAGTTCCTTTTCGTCAAAACATTCATCTGTCTAATGATTATTAGACAAGCAGTATCTATATTTTAATATTTACTTTCTAGTGCTTTTAGCATAGTGTTTTGATGAAGACCTCGATCCATCCCAAGCACAGATTTTAATTTTCCCTGGCTCCCCCCCCCCCGTACTTCCCCAAGCCCCAAGCCCCAACTGCTCCACTTGATCGACTTGGGGATAATTTTATCGTAGCCATATGGTCACCTTAGGAGCCTGGCTCCCACACAACCTTACATACGAGGAGTTCCACTAGTGAGTGTTCTCTCCTTCCAACCTACTGAATTCATGCATGGTAGAGCTTTAGCTGATTTAATCCAGCCGAATGATGACACTGCATCTGCTACTGACTTTTTTTTATGCTACATACATCAAATGGTAAATTTTCAAGATATATCTCCATGAACTTTGAAAGCCTTATTTTGAAAAATGATCTCGAAGTTTTTTCAATCGCAGTTCAGAAACGTAAACAAAGTGAAAATATAAGTCTATGTAAATATATGTACATGCACATCCAGGACGAAACTGAAAACTACCGTAAACAAAAGTAGGACGTGTCAGCTTAAAGGGCTGCTAACACTCCAAATAGTTATCACCCGCGAACGAAGTGAGAGAGGTGATAATATTTTCGTTGAAGATTTAAGTATATATATATATGTATATTTGTATTTTTGTCTGTTCACCCAATAAGTGGTCGAAGGAGTTCAGCAAAGTTCATAATTTTTTGCAGGGAGTCTGGTGGGCTGTCCTCGATGTGACCCATGCCAATAAACTAGGACCAGCTGGCCATAAAAAATTACGGCCATGAAATTTCCTCCCGGGAGGCGTTCTAGTTACCTGCGCCAAGGAAGTTATGTTTTCGTCGGGTTTGTCTCTCTGTCTGTCTGTTAGTTGGTCGCCAAGATAACTCAAAAAGCTATGCACGGATTTTGACGAAACATACATGGGTTGTTAGGTATGTTAGGAGGAACAGATGATTAACTTTTGGTGAAGATCTGTCCATCCGTTTGTTTGTTTGTCCGCCTAATTTTTGTTAGTGCCATAACTTAAAAAGTAATGGACGGATTTTCATGAAATTTACATGAGTTGTTGGGTTTATTACAGAGAGTAGATGATCAAATTTTTGCGATGATGTATTTATTCGTTCGTTTGTTTGCGCACTAACTCAAAAAATTATGAATGAATCTTTATCTTTTTCAGAGATTGTTACTAATGTTAAAAGACCTAATTGATTACATTTTGGTGATGATCGGTTGGTCTGTTTGTGTGTTTGATTTATGTTTGTTAAATGTTTGTTGCGCTATAACTAAAAAATTCTGGATGGATGCTCGTTAAATTTTCAGAAATTGTTAGTGATGTTAAAAGACATGATTGATTAAATTTTGGAAATGATCGCTTGGTCCGTTTGTATGTTTGACTTATGTTTGTTAAAATGTTTGTTAGCAGCATAACTCAAGAAGTTTCGAGTGAATATTAATGAAATTTGCAGGAGTTATTTGTTATGTTTAATGACATAAAAGATTAAATTTTGGTACAGATCGGTTGGCTTATCTGTATGTTTGACTTGGGTTCGTTATGATGTTGGTTAGCAGCATAACTCAAAAAGTTACGAACGTATCTTCATATAAATTACAGAAACTGTTAATAATATCGGAAAGCACAAATGATTAGATTTTGGAGTTGGTACAAAGAAAATCATGGTTAATTTATGAGCCATTTTGAATTTTTGTTACCATGGCGTTGCCTTACTTGGCGGAGGTATGCGCTCCCAGAGTGCTCTAGTTGTTTATGTATTCGATAGACAAATAGGCGCTATAGAATGTTCATTAATGTTGCTGCAACTTAATTTTCTTAATTTCTAAGAAAAAACGCTACCGTCGGTGTTCAGTATTTTGGTTACGTGTATGACATCTTTACTTTGTCATAAATCGCAAGACCGCACTTTTGTAAATCATGTTCTATAATAATATATAGAATGTAGTCAGTGTACCATGCTAAACGGCCACTGAAATCTCGCTTTCCCCAAGCGAGTCCAAAGGCCTGTTCATGATATCTGCGATAAAATGTCTTCTTGTTGATCTAGAGACCTCAACCAAAGCCCAAGATATTCATAATCTAATACTAAGAATAACCTTCGTGTGTTTATAAATATATATATATATATTT
>LQNS02278087.1:12047190-12066483 GCA_001587735.2 Parhyale hawaiensis
AGAAGAAAATTAAGAAGCAAATAAGAGAAGAGGAGATTCCGCACCGGCCTAGAGGCATTAGGCAAACGTATAGGTTATTGCGTGAATTCTTCACCCACGGGTCCACTAGTGATGCATAAAACCTATTTGTAAATATGAAAAACAAATTTAAATAAATGAGCCATCGGTGGGAATGATATTTTCTGGAGAATGTCAAATAAGTGAAAAATTATGATAAATATCGGAAATTTGGGACCTTTGTTTGAAAAAAAATACATCCTTACATTGTGCACGTACTCTACAGTAATATGAAATACAGTAAATTCATCTTCGTTTGTCCAGTGGCGTCCACAGAGGAGGATTGAAGGAGAGGTGGCTCGTGCGTTCCAGCAGATGTTGCATTAATAGGTGGTAAATGGCAGGACAAACGTGGTTCACAAAGCTGCAGAAATAACAGACCATTTCACTGTTTTGGGGGCTTAGACACACAATTATTCTCGTTTCTTCTAATTTTTATGTTACTCATCAGTACAATGCCACGTACTGGAGACTGTCAGGTATACTTACAATCGAGGAGTTGGCCTTGTAAGGAATTCAACTATGTTTGCCACTACATGGATATGAAGCTCTTTAAGGCTGCAACATTTGAAAAATATCCATTGTCAATGTTGCACTTTTTATTAACGTTTCAAGTGAAATCCTCCGTGAAATTCACAAGGAAACAGTTCCGTTTTTTTTAGCAGATGTGCAGTTGTTGCAGTAGAAAATTGCTTTGGGGAGGCTGAAAGAGGAGGGAGCTGTAGTAAAACGCGGATGGACTTCGTAATGCAAACATGCATGTATGTTGGTTACATTTTAACAACATTGGAAGAGGGGGGAGCTGTGGGCAGAGTATGGCTCTTTATTGTGGGGCCCAAGCCAGCCACGCCCTCCTTGGCACCGCTACTGCAGATGTGATGTGGGCTTTCGAAATGAAAAAGTCCCGTAACTTTGGAACATTTAAGTATGTTCCGTATAAAAAACACTTGCAACATCAGGTTATTGTTTTACTGTAGCAAGAGTCATCAGTGGACTATCAAAATCAATTTGCAGTTAAATAAAAATGATCTAAAAGCTTAAACATCAACACGTACTGTAAGAATGACAGAATTTTGCACGAAAGTATTATAGCGGTCGCCGCAGCAGCTGCCGGCTAGAGACAGCAGATATTAACGGTTATGAAAGTTTCGAGTTGGAGTGCTAGCCAAGAAGTGGAGCTCTTGTAGAGCTTGACGTGCTTAGTCAGCATGTGAACTCTGCAGGTAAATTTAATTGACACGTTTCATTTAAAATCTCTTCGAAGCACATTACTCTCAATATACATATTGGTAATGCAATTGTATCATATTAAAAAAACAAACAATAAAATTAGTTGCTGCCGTTTAATCTTCCTATCCAGTGGATTCAAGAGCAAAGCGGAAGATATCATGGGATTACAGGTGTATAATGCCATCCATGGTTAATTGCTTACAATATGAAACGAAATTAATCGCCTATCTAATATTTTATAAGAAATCAAGATACACCGTCCCACTTGAAAAGCATTTCTACCTTATAGGACTCTTTATATTACTAATAGTGCTAAATATGAAACCACAAAAAATTTCCTCCAAACAAAGTTTCAAAAACATCATATCCGCAATATTTCAATTTAAATTCAATATATTTCTATTAATTTTTTACGTAATCAAGTTTCAAAACATGGCTTGGTTCAGCAGCTATTGCCGAGTGTAAAAATATCAAATACAATATCGCTAGCAGAATGTTTTCCTCACTTGTGAAGATGTCGCTAGCGGCATAGCAGGACCCCTAGCAGGAACATGGACAGTGGACCGTAAAGGTTTGGCGTAATTTTGTAGTTTATGCCCCTAATTACAGAAAATGCTGTGTTTCACAGAGTGGTAATAACCAAAAAATATTAATGTACTGATTGCTTTGGCGAGTAGAATTGTCACGGCAATCTGTGCAACTAGAGAGTAACGTCATGTTTGCAAGCACGTATTTTTTTGAAGCGCGTCGTCATTTTTGAAATTTGAAGCATAAAAATTTTTCCAATGAAATTTTTTCCAATTTAAGATGATAACCATAGATTATCTTCTTACCTCAGTCTTCACTAATTTTTCCACTCATGGTCTTTTTTAAATCCTGCTACCATCCCCTAAATACGTGATTAATAATTGCACGATACCAATTGCAGCTACGAGATATCATGCACCAACCTTGACACCTTGAGTGCGGCATCTTGACCTCCTCTATGTTAATGGACATGCGCTGAGGTCCTTACCTTGTTTCTTATACTAATGGCCCTGCCCCTGACTGACCTAGCAGGACCGCTACTGCTATATAGCTTCTCCCCCACGTATAAAGTGTTTGGTGCAAAAACTGTCCTCCATGCAGCCAGCTAGTAGATTGCGTACGAAAAATTGTAGATATGGTAAAAAAAGCAAGCTTCGGGTAAAAAATACGGATAATTTCTGAGCACAAATGGCAAGCGCTAAAATTAAAAACGAAAATTGCATAAAATTCGGTCTATCTGCCTCTAGGATGTGTACGTAACACAATAAAACGAATATTTAAGCGGTAGACAAAGTTTCTACGTAATTGCAAAGTTAATTAATTTTACACTGACAGATACAATGTCCTTGAATATGTAAGTGCAAACACACATCTCAACTCAAAAATATGACGAGTTAGTATTGGGGTATGGTCCGCATACGCCTCCGGGATTAGGAAAATGCTAGCACTGAGCTTACCAGCTTCCCCAGCCGAAACTGTAATTATAACAAACTAGAACGCCTCGTGGCGTAAGACCATCAGCCGCGGTAGGCGCAAATTTTATCGCCGTCATTTTTGATGGCCATTTAATCCTAGTTTTCTGGCATGGGGTCACATCGACGATAGCCCACCTGACTCCCTGCAAAAAAAACATGAACACAGCTGATCTCCTTCTACCTAATTTTGGGTGGAGAGCAAATTTCGTTGCCGTCATTTTTTATGGCCAGCTGATCCTATTTTTTTTCATTTTTGCATGGGTGACATTGAGGACAGCCCACCAGACTCCCTGCAAAAAATTATGGACATAGCTCAGCTCCTTCTTCCTGTTTTGGGTGGAAAACAAATTACATCGCCGTCATTTTTTATGGCCATCTATTCCCAGTTTTTTGGCATGGAACACATTGAGGGCAACCCACCATTCTCCCTGCAAAAACTTATGAACATTGCTCAGCTCCTTCGACCACTTTTTGGGTGGACAGATAAATATACTTAAAATTCCAAAGATAATATTATCACCGCTCTCTTTTCGTTCGCGGTTGATAATGAATTTTATTTCTATTCAAAGTTTGGCAGCAGGCACTTAATGAAGGAAGGTGGTTGCACTGCGCAACTATTTAACGAGTGGTAATAAATGCTTGTGATCATTACATATTTTTCCCTACATATTTTCGCATGAAATTAAAGAATCAAGTGGCTATTTTTTAACAGTTATTTCACAAGGAATAAGTATCGGTTGTCTCAATGTACATATATCGGTTTTCCAAAGTTAATTATTAAAGAGTAAGCAAGAGACGGTGACTTCGTTTTACGGTCGTTTCATTCATACTTGACTGAAGGTGTCCTTATGTAGCCCTTTTCTCCATTTTCGTAATGAGAATCACAGCTAGGTATCCTGATCACGATGACATTGAAAACAGTGGCCTGCAAGAGAGGGGTACTAATTTTGTCAGCACACCAGATCCGTCATGTTTCTTTAAAAACATATATGTTAATGTAATAATCAAATGCTGAAAGTTTATAAGCAATGGATTTCTATGAATTTTTATCCATTTTGATATTAGTACAGAGGTGAACTGGCAATGTTCTAATTTTTGGGCGCTGAACAGACTTAAAGCGAATGAAACAATGCTCCTGAAATCAATATATCAAAAAGTCACCTTTATTTCACTCGGCTGATCATAAAAATTGTGTTTCAGATTTTGAATTTTTGCCTTGTCTAAAATCTAGAATCACTCATCGATCACGCTTTATATATACATCTCTTCTGGAGGAAATCATGTTGTGGTCGTGATAACAGAGCAATCACACCTGATCGCTGTCACTGTCACGTCAAATTCTGGTTACAATAACGGAAAAACCACTCGGAATCACCCCCACCGTGACAACAAATACAAACCTTAAAATTCAAAATTTTGGTATTTACATACATAATTTGATAATATTAGCGAAAGTGGATTATTTTTTAAGGCTATCATTATCATTGCTCTCATTATTGATTATTATTATTGATTGAAACAACCGTATTATTGATTTTCTTTCACAAACAGCTTTATTTTATCTTCAAGCAAGGAAACGCCGTTTTTATATCGCAGTTTCAGCAAGCATAAGTATATAAGGTCTAATAACATTGAGCTTTTACCCTGTATAATTCCGAAAGGAGGGTAATTTTTTTGGCAGTTTCGCCAGTTTTGAGTAACAAGTGTTATTGTATCACCAATATTTAGACTTTTTCATGCATACATAGGATTTGAAGTCTAGTGAAACAATTATATAAGGCTGTTTCGCCCGTCTTAACTAACACTTTAACACTATCGGCATCAATATTTAGTTTTTTTAGGTTTAATTTTACAGGTTGAGCGAGAGACAAACCTGTTATTGAACTGATTTACCATCAAGCAATGAATATTAATTTTCGGCACATACGATTTTGGAAACTAAGGGAAAGACGATTATGTTTTGATTCTGTTTCATTAGTCTTAATTAATCAGTCGATCAATATTAGTTTAGCCACGTACTATCTTAGCTATTGAGTGAAAAAATATCTTGGTATTAGGTTGTTTCAGCCGCCCGAGAACACTCGGGCTGTGCTATATACTGTAGAGCTCCCATAGTGAGTAGCAGAGAGTGAATAGAAGTGGCGGCATCACCCGCCCGCGAAACTTGCCGCTTCAAGGGGGATAGCTTTTTGTTGTTGATGTTCAGCTCTGCTGTTTGTTGGATGACTTTAAAGTGAAGCTGAAAGGAGCGCAGGAGTTTAGTTCGCGCCATCGAAAGTTGCTACGCGGGTCTCTGCTAAGTCCGGTCACATCCGCGGCGGTACTGGAAGAATCCGGACTTGAGGCGATCCAGTTCAGTATTTTTTGTTGTTGTTGTGGATTATATAGGCGGTGCGACAGCGAATGTAACCTGCAAGTACCAATGCATGTTATCGGTACGCAGATGAGGTCATCATGGGTAATCCTGAGACACCTACACAGGATTCGCCTTTCAGGTAAAAGGCTCTTTTATTCACTTTCTTGTTAGTACGGTTGCAGAAGACGAAAGTCGACCGCCTGTCAATAATTCATTCGTATTATATCGAAACGCAGATTTAGATACTAATGCTACACTGTGGTCATTTTTAATAGATTCTGTTGCGCTGAAGTCCAGCGACGCAAGTTACGAAGATTCAAATATTGGTCTACGCTCACGCTCGAGTGGTTGATCTTACGCACCATCAACAGCACCACTTTTACTTTTTCATCAACATTTGTCCCTTACATCTCAGCTTCTACTTTTGATAATGGGTCATCATAAGCACTGAGGGAAAAGGGCCCTTCAGTTGTGCTCCTCAATCAAAGAATGTCTATGATACGTGTTGCAGAGGACAGCAAGTTCCTTAGCACAACAGAACTCCGGTCTCACTTCCATCGGGTGCTTTACCACAAAGGAAACCTGGCTGTGGAGCTCCCAAACAGACCAGCAGGGTCCGATAACACTTTTCGTTCCAAGATCTTGTCAATCCACTCGGAGTTTTTTTCTGCACTGGAACGCAGGCTTCCTTGGTGAAAACTGAGAATGTAGTGAGATTCGCGCGTTCTTGAGCTTATAAATTCCCGGGCCAAGATCCTCTGACAAGCCAAATCACAGACACTTCTTAGTCTAGGAGGGCATAGGCACAGTTCTTATCTTTCTTTGGAAGCTATAGGTGCCCCATTTTCAGTAGTAGAAAGAAGCAGAGAAGGGTTCAAATTTGGTGAAAAAGTAGGACGGGCGCTCCAAAAGTGCGTAGGATCAACCTTTGGATATGAAGTGTAAGAAACGTTTAGGGCTTCTTACCATGCAGCGTAAATTTTCCTACAATGCTCAAACTAGTGAGTTAAGCATATCTATGCTTATAATATGGTTAAGTTTATGGAAGCTTTATAAAAAAGGATTCTAAGAGATGACCTGTTATGTGAATCATACGTACAGTGACGTAAGTGTTGCTGTCATCACGCTATAGTGATTTCAGCTCGATAAAAGGCGTGTTCTGTTACGGGAGTGTCAGTGCGTACGAGGTAAACTTGCCTTCGAAACTCGTTACAAACCCAGTCTTGTGATAAGAACTAAACAATCGCTTCGGACGGCAAACTCGTCGCTTCGCTGGTCAGATTACAGGTAGGAATGTCAACAAAATTAGACTTTATTTTTTTTTGTGCGGTGTCTGTGTTTGAAACGACTGGTATCATCCGCGCGTTTACGATTCCGTTGCACTTAGGGACTTGTACGCATAACAACAAAGGTCAAGTAAAACATAGAGCAAAATCTGAGGTATTCATGTGCTGTAATGGTTTCCAGTTTATTTGAACACTCACAGTGTACGAAAAGTACTAACTCCCACGATTCAAACAATGTGGCCATGGATATCACACGCTCAATCGTAATGTAATGTTGTACATAGTGAAGAAAATGTGATTTTTAATTTCTGTATATAGGGTGCTATAAATAAACATAGATAAATTAAGCTGCCCTGATACAAGAGCATAACTTTCATTAAGCAGAAGCATAAACCAAGCTCTGCAGTCTGAGGTAGACGATATTAACAGATTTACAAGTATGTTGAATTATAGTCTCAGGTTACGATTACTGCATTATCACAAGAACAAGAAAGGCTTATGAGACATTGTATGAGCAGACTTGATGCTCTAGTTACAGAATCCCACTCATTTGTGATTTTTGCCCTCGTAAAAACGGCACAGTTTTTAGCATACCAGCAAGATGGTAAAAGAATACTCACAATGCTAGTATGCAGCGCTTGTACAGTGAAGGTTGCGCGTTCGCATGTCAGCCAGGTATGTGAAGTGTTACGATTCTTGTCTGCAGCGTCAGCTCTTCTAACATTCGTAGTTCATTGCCAGGACACTAAACCTAGTAGAAATAAAGGCTGTCTGGAGGTGGCCGTTATCACATGATACTTTCGTATCTGACGCCATAGCTCTGGAGATCTTTGATCTACTGCAGCCGTATACTCCTTTGGGCTTAGAGGGCATTTCTATATAATGCGAACAGGCGCATCTGGATTTTCCAGGTGGCCAGTATACGGTCAAGTTGACTTCACTTATGTTTAAAGAAAATTAGTTGTGCAACGAGGTGGTTTATCTATCCAGAGAAATTACGTCGCAAAGTGTGTACGCTCGATTTTTTTCGATCAGTGAAATAAATAGTGGAAGGTAGCGATAACATGAGGTAAAACTATAGAGGCTTCAGAGCTAGATGCAGGAGTGTGCCGCAATCACGCCAAATCCAGGCTACCACAACCTGAAAAAAGGTTACAGTAACCCGTGAGAACGCCATCTAGTGCAGATCGCAGTAAGCTAAAAAATTTTAATATTCCGTTTAATTTGAAATTTTCTCACTGAAAGTTCCAAGTACCTGATCTAATTTACTTAGTTTGGCGTAAGGTGTTTATTTGTTACGCATTTGAATGAATTTAAGGCTCCTTTTATTCAAAATAGACGTTTGTGCTCGGCGACGTACATCACCGCAAAAAGTGTCGCAGTCGCCATTTGAGCTACGATTGCGACACGGGTTGCGACTGGCTGGGGCACAGGTGTTACGCGGTGTAGCACCGGTAACCCAAAAATGCTGATTGCAACACACCACTGAGATTGCATTTTTTCACCCTTCGGTGTGGGCATTCTCGTTATGATGCTTGCATCTGGAAACATAAAAATAGGTTTTTCGCTTCAGTACGCTCAAAACATTAAATTGGAACTGGAAAAAAGTATTATTATCATTGAATGTATGTATCTATGGTTTAGCACTTATGGCTCGTGCAATTTTAGCCCATGGTTACTGGCACGCCGGTCCCAAAAGTCCACAAGAAATAAGGCAACGAAAAGTAATGCTTCATATTACAGTACCTTTTGCGTCTCAGGATGAAGTCCAGATAACGTTCCTCGCATCACCTCACATGTGTGGAGTCACGATGCTGGGTTTCTTTTGTTGGATAGCTACTAGTGGCCAATGAAAGAATAGCAGCGAAGTATCTCCACACTGCATGTAGCCGCTGATCTACCTGACATTCTTCTTAAATAACCATCCAGCAAAGTTTACAATTTTATAATTTTCATATCAACGACGTTTCGCATGTGCTGCGATATTTTAACTGAACAATCCTGCTGTCCGTGCAGTAAAATTGTTCGAATATTTTGTCTTCACGACTTGGCCATCATCTCTGCCTGCTTGAAATGTACAAATCACAAGTCCTTCCATGCAACTCTTTCTCTGTATCTGGCGACAATGTGGTTAGTCATATGTTGCATTGACAGCTAAGTCGTAATAGGGTAATCGTACTCGTGCGTGCCTCGAATTGTGGCAGTGAACGATTTTTGAATAGCTTCAAGTTTTTTGTAACTTTTTTCTCGTACTCGACATCAAAAGTGGAGAACAGTACTTCATTGTCGGCAGAATTAATTGCTTTCATAGAGTAAGCCTCACCTCTACTTCGCGTAACGAGCAACTGTGCAAAACTCATCTATTCCATTTGTTTCCCATAGTGATAAGATAACTCTAGCCATATAAATATTTTTCAAAGGCAGCTTCGGCTTGCATTCTCACGCCAAGGTCTCTTAAAGGTGTCTTTCTTTCAATTTCATGCACAAAGTTTTTAGTATATATTGTGAAATCAGAGAGTGTTGGATATTTTCCGCATTTAAGCAGCTCGAATTTTATTTCCTTGAAAGTCGTAATATCCTTCACCTACCACGGGCAGATACTTTTCAAATCTATCAGGCTCTGGAGGACCTCTTCCACTGACTGCACAGCAACTAATATTAGCGTGACGTCAGCCAATGAAGAAGGGACTGCACAAGTACATCCATACCCCATGTCATTGATCATGATAAAAGAAAGTACAGGCCCAAGCACGGAACCCCGCAGTGCTCCACTGAGGACGGACTGTGTTGTAGACACTCTGTTGTAGACTATCACACTTTGAGTTCTATTTGACAGTAATTCTTTAAGCTACCGAAGACATTTTTCTCTGATACTAACCCATACGGGAACGATTTAACATTGGGATACCGTGGTCAACGTTATCAAAATCTGAGCATAATCCGAATATATGTATTACGTCAATATTTTTCTATTGGTCGAGTAACTCTAGTATGGAATAACAATGTTCCAAGACTTGTGAAGTAGTGCAGCATTTATGTCGAAAACAAGGTTGTTTTGATGTGAGTAGGCGATTATTCTGTGATTTACTTGGTGTTTAAGGAACACCCTTGCGAAATTTTCACTACGTGGCTATAATTATTGAGAGTGGTCTATTGTTAGCTCCATGGTTCAGTACGGTTTCCATTTTTGGAAATTAGAGTAATGATTACAACATGTTTATCAATGCTAGGTATTACTCCAGTGTCCAATGCCATACGCCACATTAGGTAAAGCGAATATGAAAGACTTGGCTTGCGCATTTGAGGATGCTCCCAAGAACACATAGCTTCTGGTCCTGTAGCACTGTTTCCGCCAAAGTTATCGATGGCCTATTCGATACTTAGTTTTGTGAGTTCAAAGGTAGTTACTGTTTTCTAATAATAGAACATCTGGTTTACTATTCTTTGAAAAACTAAGACTTCTGGCATTGAAAACTGAGTATTTCGCTCATCTCTTGATCATCATGAACCATCGAGCTATTTTTGTCCAATAGCTAATGGCACTTCTTTGTTTTTACAGATAATGGTTACTGCTATGAACTAAAAAATACTTGGCGACATTCTAAAGTACAAATCTTTTCGTAACTCTGGTTATACAGTGAGTGCGTATAAATTAATAAAATGAATATATACATATAGATAGTTTAATACTAAGATATGGCGCAAGGCCCTATGCGAGGCAAAGACAAAAAAAAAAAAATAAATAAAAATAAAAAATAAACTCTTACAATTGCCGCAATGGTTTGATATACTGTACACAGTAAAATATTATATATGCGTATATACAGAACATTCAGGGGCTCAAAATATATAAATGCAAGAAATACGAAGTTCTAGTATACGTATATATACTATGTATACTATATTGTATAGTGATAAGTTTCGTGAACGTCCGTTTCTATCTCGATGTTAGAAGTTGTTGGAATTTCCGCACGTATCATGTCTACCTCTTTTCTGTACTTTCAACCTGCCATAGGTTTACCCTCATTTCCTAATTTCCTCTATTAGAAAAGTTCAAAATATCTGCCTGTAGAAAACATTTAGTTTCAGGAGTGTTATTTTTATTTTAATATGGCTATGATTCACTATCTAGAAAAAAGAAAAATCTACGATGTCAAAGAAATAAAGTTTCAGTACATCTTAGTTCATTAACACTACATTAAACCTACATTTTTTGAAATAAATGCCAATTTTCGTAGAAATATAATAGCACCATCTGGAACTGGTTTCTATTGCTACCTTATTGATATCGGGTTGGAATAAAATGATTTTAGCTGTTTCAAAAGCTTGATGGGCGTAGCTTCAAAGCCGGACGAATATGCTCGAAGCAGTCTATGAACAACTATGTAGCTATAAGGTTCTACGAATATAGGCTAAGTTGCCCAGCAACATAGAACTGCTCGATAAGCTCGCGGCCAATCCTCAGCTCTTGACCAGCTGCGCTGCCTTGAGCCGAACACATCCAGATTTTGTTGGTTGGCAGGGCGGGCCTAGCGTAGTCTGGTTGTCTAAAACTATTGAACTTTAGTCTTCACTTTCAATATCCTTCAGTGTGTTTCTGGGCGTGGAAGGGATGGTTCTGGATTGTTCTATAGCTTAAAAGCGTGCGAGACACGTACGGTTTCACAGAATAATAGTAGGTGTTTATAAGTGCGGTAAATAAGCTGAAAATTGCTGTATAGCAGTGCAATCAGTTATTTCTTCCAGTGTTGCCAAATTCCCGTTTATCATTACGTCAAACTGAGTGATCGGTGAGAAATATGGACATACATAAAAAACTCGGCGGAAAATCATTAGTATTGTAGCACCTTTCATATCATTAATGTGATGATGATCATACTACAGCAGCGTAAGGTTTGAAAGTGAGAACTGTAGAGAGTGCTGATGAAGGTTAACAAAAAGTTGGGCTGTAGCTACAAGTGACCGTCAGTGAAAGGCAATGAAAGTTTTCTAGTTAACTTTCGCTCAATTTCGTTCATATTGCTTTTTTGATGAAAACTGATTTCGATCACAAGAGAATAAGAGGAGGTGTTTCCCATGCTTTGATACCTTTAATTTCTTTAGCATAAAGATCTATCTTAATTTTAAGTCTGTTTTTTGAATAGTTTTGAATTCCTGTTCACTAAGTCGAGTCATCCCACGTCTCTAATCGGGTATTGTGTTTACCTTGACTCGGTTCAGAATAATTGCGATTACGATCTGCAGTGCCTAAATACGTCAATGTTCTAAAGCATGCTCGTGTTATACCAATATTCAAATCGGGCAGGTTAATCGAGTTCCTAGCGATTCATAACGTAATTTCCGGTCGACAATTTGGCTTTCGTGCAAAATCTAATACTACCTTAGCGATATTTCATCTAATGACTGACTTACTAAAGTGTTTTCACAATAAATCGTATGGGGTCAGCCTGTTTTTAGACATGCGGAAGGCGTTCGATACGGTTGACAAATAGTTGTTGTTAAATAAAAAAAAAAAAACTCGAATACTATGGTATTCGTTAGACAGCAAATGCAATATTAGCAAGCTACTTATCCAACCGTGACCAATATGTACTATGTAATACCGTTAAATCTCAAGTTTTTCCTATTAAATTGGAGTCCCTCAAGGAAGTGTACTTGGACCGTTGCTTTTCAACATTTTTGTTAATGATATAACTACCCTTGGCATGAAGTGTGTTCTGTTTGCTGATGATGCAGTGTTCTATACTAACAGATGCAATTTTCTATCGGCCATAACTGATACTCAAAAATCTTAAAGTAGATTGTCAGAATGGTTAACTCAAAATAGATTGAATGCCCATGAGGATGAAACTAATCTAATGTTATTCACTCCATGTTCTCGTCCTAAATTATCGACGATACATTTCAATGGTAAAGAATTGGAATGGGTGTCTCAGCTTTGATATCTTGGTTTGATTTTTGATGATAAACTGTGCTTTAAAGCCCTCATTGAAGAGTTAGGGCGTAAGCTTAGTAGAACTCATGGTGTAATATATGCGGTGTCTAATTATGTCATTCGTGATTCGTTGAAACAAATGTATTATTCTGATTTTTTATTCACTAGTATATTCTGTGCTAGTTCAAAATATTATCGTCTCGGGTGCAGCCCCTCAGTGTTACATTAGCAAACTAGAAGTTGTACTACATAAAATGCTAAAGTAACCTTCGTGTTAGACAAGACAGTAATAGCATACCGTTAATGAGCCGTAATGATATGTACCGCAAGCTACGGATGTTGCAATTTCAAGATCTGCATAATTATTCACTGCTTGCATTTTTCCGTTCACTCATACATAATCATCCTGTTATTTTTGAACAATATTACGGCTCACTCATTCCCCAACAAAACTACGAGAAAGACGCTTCATTCTCAATCTTCCAAATGTGCGTGTTGACGTAGAAAAACGGTCAAGTATTTTTCAAACAGCGTCTCTTGTTAACAGAATACCAACGCACTTATTAGACCCTATATCTAATAACGCTTTTAGAAAACGGTATAAAGATCATGTCATGTAATTGTACTAGTATAACAATTACTTGTTGCCCAAAAAGCTTTCACAACTTTTCTATAGGTTATGCAGATACATTATTGTATGTGTATTGTAATCTGAAAAGTCTTCAGTATTGTAATGTACATCCGTGTGTAATAAATCTATCAAACCTAATTATCTCGAGGCCATACCAGGGGAACATTCTGAGAGCGAGCGCATACCTTCACCAAACACCACAATTAATGCTAGCGAAAAATTATTGAAATGGGTCCTGAACCAAGGAAATCTTTTTGATCATCACTAAAATTAGTCATTTGTGCTTTCTAACATTTCCTGCAATTTTCTTGAAGATCCGTCCATATTTTTTTTTTCAGCTGTGTTCTCACAAGCATTAATACAAATATATATAGTAGTCAAATACACACAAGTGAGCCGATAGATCATCACGAAAATTTGCTCATTTGTACCTCTTAACATTCTCAACAGTTCTTGCAAATTTCATGAAGATCCGTTCATAACTTTTTTTGTTATTTCTACTGATAAAGAAAGACACAAACAGATCGTCATAAAATGCTCCCAGTAACGTTTCTACGTATCCTGCAAATTTAATGAATATCCTTAAATAATTGTCGGAGTTATGTTACCAAGTTACAAATGGTAGACAAGCAAACTAGCAAATGGTTGTACGGACCTTCACTAATTGTTAATGATCCGTTGTTCCCAACATAGTTATCTATCTCTGCAGATTCCATAAAGGTTTTCGATAACTTTTTGAGTTATCTTGGTGACAAACAAACGCCTACTAAAACAGTTAACCAATCAACAATCAATATGATTTAAAAATGATGCACGGAATATAGATGGCAATTGTCGCTTTGAACCAGACAATAGGTCATTATCTCTCAAATGGTTCTCCCCTGTATTCTTGCTTCCTTGATACGAAGAAAGCATTTTACAGGTGAATCACTGCATGGCGCTTTTTAAAAAGCTATCAAAGAGGGGTCTCCAATATCTACAAATAGTTATGTAGCTTACTGATATTCTGGTACAGGAATCAAGAGCGCTTACTCAGTCGCTTACTACGCTGGTGGAAGACGTTCTCTGAGGGCTTCCATTCTACCAATGGGATCCGACAGAGTAGGCTTCTCTTGCCGTTGCTTTTCAGTGTTTATATTGATGACAGTCGCAACGAGCTTAATGGTAGTGGAGTTGGCTATTTCACGGGCATTGCATTAATGCCAGCAGCTAGGCTGATGGTTAATTGTGTAAGCGCAGGATAAATAAAGCCTACACTATAATCTGTTTTCCCTTGAATGATGAAGTTGTGATGCAGTACAGAGACCATAAATGTAACAGAGATACTGTTAGCAGTAGGCTATCTTTATTCACCCAGCCAGATGTACATACATGTATGTGTACAGTGAGGGGAAATAAGTTTTCGTACACATATAACTATTTAATGTTTTTACTCTTAGTGTCTTGCTTGAACAAAATGAGAAAAATTTACTGTATAAGATTGTGGGATCGGGCTCAACTCCTTGCACACATCGCTCGATACGAATTTTCCGTTTAAGAACGTGATCCTCCTACATGCAATTACTCATCTGGATTCCATCAGCGAGCGTTCCATCAAAAAACATACTTCTCACGATCACACACTCAATACTTATTGGTTAACCTTCTCATAGGCCAAAATTTATTATTTACAATATCGAAGCATCTTGTATTGCATCTTGTATTTTTCTAAGACGAAAAACCCAACTCTCTTGGTTAAACAGTTTCATGCTTCACGTACTGGCTCGTCTGCCCGTCTTATTGGCTCTGATATCTCGAGGGAAACACCGGGTCTCTCTCACTGAAACCGTAACTTGACCACTGCCTTTATGGGGGGTTCACACGATACCCGCTCGACTGCATTTCGGCCGTTTCTTCGGCTATTGTCATCTACACTATATTTTCAAATAGAGCTTTATCATTAGGTTCCCGATATTTGTAGGCACCTTTATTCGCGAAAAATATAGAAATATTATGGTTTTGATAAATTTCGTAGTAAAATACAAAATTATATCGCCTTGTGATGGTAATTTAGAATGACATATAAAAAGTAAAGAAACTGGTTGTTTTTTTGACAATTATTGAATAAACGTGGAACATCAAGTAGATCCGTAATTATCAGAATGACGATAGGAATTACTTTTGAAATACGGCACT
This sequence comes from Parhyale hawaiensis, assembly GCA_001587735.2. Classification (NCBI taxonomy): domain Eukaryota; kingdom Metazoa; phylum Arthropoda; class Malacostraca; order Amphipoda; family Hyalidae; genus Parhyale; species Parhyale hawaiensis. The sequence goes on from LQNS02278087.1 coordinate 12,062,363, forward strand.
CCTAAATAAATGACATCGTGCAGCGCTGCACTGTAACGCATGTAACATATTGTGTACATGACAGTCAGTAGCTACATTCTCCTAGATAAAACACATCGTCCAGCGTTACTGCAAACCATGTAATACTGTACATTGTGCACTTAGCAATCAGTACATTCTCTATATCATGGTATTATAACTTACCGGTAGCCCCACGCGCATCTCCAACTCCGCCCCCTTTGCTTGCCAGCCAGCTGTGACGTCATCTAGAGACCAAACGGACTGGCCCCCTATAGTCTCTATTTACGGTTGTCGTTTGCTCAAATGATTAAACGTTCTCTACTTATAGCAATGAATTATCAGTTCAATCAAAATATTGCGGTTCACTGCAAAAGTCCTGCATAGCTCTCCTAATATACACTGTTAAAGAAACACACTATCAGTGCATTGCTTTACCGCAGCTTATGAGCAAACAGTGACATTAGATATTTTAGGGTAAACATCAAGCAAATACCTATATAAGTTGTTAACAAGTAGCTTCTTAATCAACGTTCTAACCTCCAAGAATTTATTATAATCGTATACATATTAACTACCGCACAAATTAAGATAAGGTTTTGAAACAAAGTACAGGCATGAACAAGTCATAAAATGGTGCCGATAAACTGATAGTGATCTCCCCCCCCCCTAAGAAAAGCAATTCTCTATGGTTTTATTAAATGACTTGAGGAGGGATACTAAGTTAAATTTCACACAACATCGTAGCCTGAAGGAATGAAAATACATTTGTTCTAGTCTGAAGACTCAGCTAGAACGTTTTATATAGGAGTGTAGCAGTTAAAATATTGGCTCTAAAGTTTCAAATCGAGCCCGCTGTAGACAATAGTCTCTTATCCTGTGTTTTCACTTCACAGTGTTCGAATGCGTTGCTGTATCTGTATATACAGCAAATATGAACACTCTTTTGAGACGACATTCACTAAAAATTTGAAAAGACAGGAGACAGTGCACGAGTGACGCTGGCTAAGCCAGCGGATATGACGGTAAACATTTTATCGAAACTTTCGGTAGACGCGTACCCAGTCTTGTGTGCCTCGACGGTACGAAATATTCGAACGCGTTGAAGTGAAAACATAGGACAAAAGACTTTCGTCTGTAGAATGCCATTCCATGCACAAAATTAATGTGTTACTGCTGCTATAAGTGCCTGAATATGAAATAACTCAAACTTAAAGTAAGAAGTAGCAGCAGGTTTGCCGCTGCACACGTTACAGCGCCCAAACAGAAGCTAAGTCATAGAGATATAGTTAAATATTACACTAATTCTACTCGAATATAGCTTTATATGATAAAATTTAAATATTCTGCGACTTTTCTCCTATAAATCCATAGACTAAGCAACCTTGACTCATATACTGCACAGGAAAAATGCAAAGAACAGCTGCAGCCTATGTCCTGCGATAACTTGCCGATTTATCATCTTTGCGCGCAGATATCTATCTTCATGATATTTAAAAAAAGCCCATTTCCAATTCTTTTCTTTTTTTCTGCTCAAAAAACATGAAAACAATCGATAACTAGAGCACTCTGAGAGCGCATACCTCCGCCAAGTGAGCCAACGGTAGCATAAATTCAAATTGGCTCTGAAACCATAATTTTCTTTTCATAAACTCCAAAATCTAATTATTTGTGCCTTTTTATATTAATAACAGCTTGTTTAATTATTTTGAAGATCTGTTCATAACTTTATGAGTTATACTGTTAACAAACGTTACGACAAATATGAGTCAAACATACAAACGAATCAACCGATCTGCACCAAAATTTGATCATTTATGTCTTTTACCATTACTAACAACTCCTATAAATTTCATAAAGATCCATTCATTATTTTCTGAGTTATTGTGCTAACAAGCATAAAATTAAAAACAGTGACAAACAAACGAACGAACAAACGGATCATTACCAAAATTTGGTCATCTACTCTTTGTTATATACCTAACAACTCATGTTAATTTCATTAAAATTCATTCATTTCTTTTTGAGTTATGGCATCGAGAAAAATGACGTAGACAAACAAACAAACGGATGAATATATCTTCACCAAAAGTTAATCATCTGTTCCTCCTAACATACCTAACAATCCCTGTAAATTTCATCCAAATCGGTCCATAACTTTTTGAGTTATCTTGGTGACAGACAGACAGACACACAAACAGACAGACAAACACGACGAAAACATAACCTCCTTGGCGAAGGTAACTAGGATTTATAGGTAGCATTGCTTCCATAAACTCGTTCACAAGAACGGCACTCGCCATGCCTGAGGTCTACTGATGACGTAATGGAGCGAGATACGCAGAAGAGTCACAAATTGGTTAAGCGATGGGGCTACTTGTACGTTATTATACCACTAGAGTGCCCGCGCTGTCAATAATGACAGCGAAGAATTTGTGAAGACCCGTCTTGTGTTGCCTGTAGCATCATCGCAAAGATATTAAGGCAGAGCTTTACATGAATAGAAGGCAGCTCCCTGTCTGGGTAGTGCCGGGTGTTGACGGGACATGTTCATGATTTCTCAGGTTATCAACAATTTAGGGTAGATGGTGAAAGGCTCTTATTAACTTCCTTGTGTAAGATGCTGCGCAATTGCCAACTTGAATTAGGGAACCGTACAGATAAGCGTGCAAAGCTGAACAAAACCAAGCTTCCTTTTGGTGATAGGCAAAAAAGTGATATTTTGCAAGAAGTCAATATTGCTTCTAATAAGTACGGAGCTCTGTATCCAAAATACTCGAGAGTGGCATATAACTCGGACCCTGAAAATTTTTCCTCAAGAGATAACTTACTCCGGTGAAAGAAGAACCCAAAATGTGGAGAAAATAATTTGCTACCGAGAAATCATCCTGGTCTTTACGCGCCTGCTGACCGCTCAAGAATATCTTACCAGTTGCCTCGATAATTACCAAAATAAAAAAAATAAGAGTGTCAGCTGAAGCCTGAATGAAATCTCAGATGAGAGTACACAACACGATGGAAGAGATTGTTAAGAGAAGCTGTATGCATCTACATCGAGTGGACTACAACACAGTCAAAGAAAGACCGGAATCAGACATTCGTTTCGAGTACCATTATCTGTAACCTGGAATATTTTTTGCCTATCAGTTTTTTATGAAGCTGGGCAGGATGACCACTGTCTTCAAGCAGATGAATTCAGTGATGAAACCAGGACGACTAGAGTTAATTTTTGCCTATCTATTTTGTTAAGAGCGTGACACGAAACCTATAAGTGAATAAAAATTCAAATATATAAACACACGACGGTCATTCTTAGTATTAGATGTCCTAGATCACATCTGGGCGACAACGGCCCGCGGGCTACATCCGGACCGTTAGTATTTTACTCCGGCCAGCCGAAGATTTGGAGTTCTTCCCGATATTAACTCATTGTAAATCCTCAGTATAAGATTTCTTCCAAAATTGCTTATCTACTGTAAAAATTTTATTTTTGACTACACTGCACGCTGTTCCCATTGTGTTTCTTCTGTTTATTTTGATACGTATGCATCGGGTGCTGGCCCGGTCAGTCTGTCCCTAAGTCTAAAAGTTTGCCCGCTCCTACCCTAAATAAATAGAAGTTTACCGCCTATCTACGCGTCGTCAAGCACATGCCACTGTTTGGTACAATAAGTGCAGCTGCACCTTTAAGCGTAAATGTTTGTGGTCGTTATGGGTGCAGCGGGACGGTCTCCGTTATAAACAGATGTGCCTCCTTTCCAAAGCGGGTCTTGCGGGCGTTTGTGAAGTGCTGGTATAGTCTGGTCGTAGTCTTGTGCGCGAACACAAACGAGTTATTTTGCTAGTGGCGGTATATACCTACATAATATAAGCTTGCACCCAATCGGCCTGCAAATAAGCGATTTGCGCCGAAACGGCCGCGCCAAATCGGCTGCGCCCAAGAGTACCGCACCCGGGCTCGCACCACCGCTATGTAACTCACAAATTTACAATATACTGAAATTATTATCCTTTGGTAAATTATAAAATTAAGATGAAGTCGACATGAACTAATATAAAACTTTGACGTTTCGGAAGCATCCTTCCATTTTCAAAAATCTAATAAAACATTCTAAGGATATATA
>LQNS02278087.1:12075094-12091390 GCA_001587735.2 Parhyale hawaiensis
AACTGATAAACATCAGCAAGAAGCGGTGTTTCAGCAAGATAATGCCGCCATTCACACAGCGAGGTTGACCACAAATTGGCTTAATGCCCATAATATCGCCACTTTAGCTTGGCCTGCTAAGTCACCCGATCTAAACCCAGTTGAGAATCTTTGGGGGATGCTCTCACGGCATATTTACGCCAATGGGAGACAATTTCAAGATAAAGAAAGCTTGTGGCAGACCATAAATGAATGCTGGAAGGCTATACCTGAAGAAATGCTCGCTAATTTAATTAATTCTCTGAATAACCGATGTGTACAGGTGTTGCAATCAAAAGGCAACGCTTGTAAATATTATGAATTATGTTTTTTTGCTTTCATTGTTTTCTAAAATACAATTTTTTCCATATGTGTTATCTTTATTTTCACCCGATTTGCACTCACAAACTATTATTTTCGCGGTAAAATTTTGAAAAGACAACGAATACAATAATGATTATAAGAAATCGGTAACTAGTTAAAGTAACATTATTCAGTTAAAATTTCAATTGCAGTATTTTTAAACTTATTACAAAATTTCAAAATGTTCTATCATTATTACCACCACTTTACATGTTGTAAAAGTAATGTAGATTATTTGGTAGGGACGTTAAGGGTAATTGAGTTAGTGTAGAATCTGCATAGCGACTCCACGTTTTATACTCTTCCTTCTAGCATACGATATAAATGGCACGCTAAATATTGCTATAATTTGAGAGGAAATTGTAGGTAAAACTTGGCTCAGTTAAGTTAGTCTTGAAAGCTTCAGTTATTTTTTCAAAATCCTTAAATACTGAGGAAGTGAGGCGTTACAGGTGTTGAGGTTAAATATGTTAATAGTTTTTAGGTGAGTATGGTTTAGTCAGTATGAAAAATCTGTGGTGTTCCTTCATTCTTATTATGCTAATATTATGCTAATAAAGAGATGAGTTTACGTGTTAGACTAAACAGTACTGCCTTGCATCTAGTGATTAGGATAGTTCAGTTAGTTTGAATGGTCTTTGTGGCTAATGTATTTGATTATTTTCGTTACGTCTGTATGGGATACATTAAGGGATACATTACACTACTGAATTTGTGCCCGATACGCAGCATAAAGCGGTCTAACAATTTTATGTACGTTATCACAAAGAAAATTGTTTGTCAACCAAAATACCGTCGAAATATTATTCGTGATATCCGCTGGCTTAGAACCTGCCATTGGTAAAGTTCAGAATATTGCCTTAAGTTTCCAGTAAATTAGGTTTTAGAAAGCCGTGCATTTCTCTCTTTTAGAGGAGACAACAGCGCATCCGTACTGGGAACAAAAGACTGCAGTATGAACCCTGCTTTACATGTCCTAGAATTGTTCCCAAGAGTTGGATGTTTTTACTATTGAATGCAGTTCAGTTACTGAGAGAGTGCCATGTTAAGCTCATTCTTGACTTCGTCATTATTGACTTGCTACAGTGAATTGTTCGTCATTATTGACTTGCTACAGTGAATTGTTCAAAGCGCCAAAATGTAGCTGCAAAATTTGGTGCTGAAGGACATAACTGTACACTAGTAGCCTAATTAAGAGAGTAACTAAACGAGACGGGGACTTGATTTGTGATTAATAATCTTGGAACACGATACAAAGTGGAGGTTGAACGCTCAATCTTGAATTTCTAGTCATATGAATGCTAATTAGCTTCAATTACTTCTTTCAAAGAAGGAGAGTGATGCAGGTGCAGAGCCAGGTAAATCTCTTTATCATCGTATAATTTCAATTATTTTAAAACTGCATGCCTTTATTTCTAGTAAGAACGGCCCTCTTAGTGCCGTCAAAAAAAAAAAAAAAAAAAAAAAAGATAGTATGCGGCAATGGGTGGGTGTGCTTCGAATTTCGGGACCACAATACGCTTTCGTACACACAACTTGAGGAACGTATGTTCAGCGAGCACATCGTCCATTGTACCGTATCTGGGTGGTTACAGACATTTACAACGTGCGAGCTGCACGTTCGCTCATCCAGTTGAGCGTGCCATTGACTAGTGTGGACCCGGTACAACACGTGCAGTGCGTGTTACGGTTGCCATGTTCGCAGGTTATCACTGCGCTGGACTCCAGCAGTAGGAAAAGATTCCCGCACGCCAGGTCCAGCCCCACCCTCCCGCCCCCTCAGGTGAGTTGCCTTGCTTCTGGAGCATCGAACTTCCAGATTATGGACTTTTAGGATTTAATTAACTATGCCTCCATATCTGAGCGTACCTCATCTCTATTTTTAATTATCTGCTCTAAATGCATTTAAAGTTACTGCATTAGCTCATTTACAATTGAACGTGCTATGTTTATTTTATAATTTACATTATCTGTATCTGAAATTATCTCAATTAAATGATTCGAAATTGCCCATCTATTTTAAAATGCTAAACCTATCATAATCTTAGTTCCTAACTTTATTTTTATATTACATCGACTATAGTTTATTCTAAAAAATCTATGGGAAGGAGAAAGTTCATCGACAAGTAATGAGAAATGGTTTCCAATCTTACAGTGTACCTGTGAAAGTCGTTGTGGAGCATAGAACTAAAATTTAATAGTTATGCCTAGAGAAACCATCGTTGGGAAAGAGTTTTCAGAACGAAACATTGATTTTTCAAGTCTACTGTAGTTATCATCAAGAATTTGCAGCACCAGAGGTTAAGCTTTCAACCAAATGAACGATTGACGGTAGGCCTAAATTATGTTTTTGCCCTTAAAACAAGAATCATTTAGACTGCAAATCTTGTCTTTACATTGAGTACGTAAAATTCCTGATGAAGTCGCCAAACCTTCTAAAATTGATGTGATATATCAGAACGTTTCTGCGCCACGCGGTTTCTCTAGATGCCGGATTATTATTATTTTTCACTCCAGCATGGGTCGCGGTGCTTCGTTTTCCGTAGGTAAAATTCTGACAGCAATCCATCTGGCGGTTCCCTAGCCATCTCATAGTTTATACCGTTTGAGAATAAAGTATAACAGCATGGTCAAGTTTTTTCTGGTGCCATATAAAAATAAAAGGAGTGTTTGCTTGGGCTCCAGAATTATGCCATCGAGGCTTGCCTTGTTCGAAACTTGAGGCAGGTGCGTTGGCTTCGCCCAGCTTAACTGAGTTTCAGGACTGGACTTTGACAGGTACTACGAGGCTTCCAGAACATCAATCTTGCTCCGTAAAATGGAGCTTTGAGCACGCATTTCAACACGTTTTACAGTGACAAATCCATAGCTGATGGCTAAATTTTTGAACAAGCCAAACGTCGAAGGTATGTATAGTTTCAGTGCCCCCCGTGCCCAGTCGCACGTGTCCATGCTCTTGCTTCAGCAGGTTTTCCTTTGCGAAAAGATTAATACCTCCAACCTAATGCTTCTGCCTGTTAACACGTTTTTTTACCGTTACTCTCAGAGTGAAGGCCCAGCCATTGCCACGCTGGAACAAGTTGTGCCCAGTCAGTGCGTTTCAAATGAGTTTAAAAAGTTATATCTTGCAGACTTTAAAAAAAAAGAAAAAAAATGTTGTAGTAACTTTATATGAGCTACTTCTTGCTTTAGCCTCTGCACAATTTTTTGCCATCTGATCAACACGCGGGTCATTGATTGTGATATTTCTAATCTGTGTAACAGCCAGGGGACGTGGGTCCTTGCATAATTTTTCAATAGGTTAAAAACTAGAAAATATGCAATTTGACTTTGGCGTGGACAAGCAATTTTAGTCACAAGACGAAGTATACTGTACACCTATTGGCAAGAAGCGTATTACGTATCTGTTATTATAGTTTTGCGTGTTAATTTATCATTGAGCGTTTGTACCATCAAACTGTCGTTGCCTAGTAAGAAAACTGTTGATGTGCTGGCCGGAGAGATTTCGAGAGGGGGGGTCTATCTTGTTAAACTTGTTAAAATTTTTAAGCTAGATCTCACCCGCTTGTTAGCAGAGATCACAGTTATTGTAATTTTATTGAGATATAATAAAAATATTTCATTTAAACATTATCATAAAGGAAAATTATTGTGACGGAGAATATTAAAAGCAATTTTATTAAGATGGTATTTTAATTTAACATATCTGAGGACTGTACACAGTGGTTTGGATTATCTAGAAGTTTGAAATTTGAAGATTATTGATTGGAATACGTATGTTGCTTCATTGCCACTTATCTGTTAGCGGTGCAGTAAAAAAATCGTATTCTAGTAACTACGATTGTTCTTTGAATATCAGACATACGCAACCCAATGTCTACAATAGAAGCGTAATAAATACAGTTCATTGCCTTTTCGTAATTCATAAGGCAGGTTAAAAATATATACTCATTGTCTGAAGAAACTTATCTCTGTAGAATATTAATGTTGTTATCATATGTCCGTTCATAGTCCCATTAATAAATAACTACTTTTGACGATGACTGCATAGTGACCTATATACATTATCGTTAAAGCTACACTCATAATAGCAGTGTATTTTTGAATTGATAGTCAGCTTATTTTCTGCAGTTAAACGCATGATCTTGGAACTTTCAAACTCTATAATGTTATGGGAATATCTGCAGAAACTAATGCATTGATTTCACAGGTTGGCTCCACGCCTATCAGAGACAAGAATTTAGACATGCTAGAACAGGAGGAAGTTGATCGTTACCACGGAAACATTCATCTGTCTCAGTACCTGCAGCTCGTCCCTGCCTCTCTGGTAAATATTCAAGTGACTGCTTTTATATTCAGCACATCTGTTCATTTTACGAGGCAGTCGGGAGAGTTTCCGGCGTTAGGTAGAAGAATATTAATATGGATCGATCGTGGTTGAAATATGAAAAGAATAGAAAGACAATCAGTAAGGTCGCCTTTTACAAGGCATATTTTTTCAACACTATCTCATCACACGCACGAAGCAAATATTAATTCTATTCTACGGTTTACTAGATCATTAATTAAATTAACCGGTCGGTCAAATTCACGGTGCAGAAGTAAAAACGTAAAAGTTAAGAAGCCAAATTCCATTTCTAGCGTTTTCAGCAAAGTTAGTAAATTTTCAGATGAAAGCCGCCTTGGCTTTGCTGCAGTCATACTGTGTGGATAGCGGAGGTTAAAAAAAACCTCTGTCGCCTCGTGGAGTTGACTGATAAGTTTCAATATCAACAAATGTGACGCAATAGGCATCGTAACCACATATGTTAACATCTTCCTGACAAGCACTGACACTGAAGTTGGATCTGTTACCCAAAAAATGTTTTCGAACAGAGATGGTAAAATTGAAAAACAAGTTTTTAAAAGTCATTGCCAAGAATTTTCTGAGCAGGCCAAGGATATAATTTTTCATGTCACTAGAAACTGTCTCACCTTCAATTAAAATTGTGTGTTAAGTTATTATTGCTGCGTCTTTTTAGAAATGTTGATTATGTGACAGGGATATAATACAAGGCGACAAAATAAATACCACAGCCGGGCAATTAGATTTTCAGCAGACGCTTTCAGGAGCTTAGCTAGTCACCGTTCTTGAAAAATACGATTCAGGGGACAACCTACCGTAAAATTCAAGTACCTGAGACGCTTCAATGATGGCCAGCTACCAGGAATCTTCGAAGGAATCAATGGTGATCGCATCAGAAATAACGAGCATAGCCCAAACTTTAACACCGAAAAACTTAACAGGGTCGGAGACTTTGTGTTACTCCATGGTGAATAGTTGAAATAGATTTTGCAAAAGGGCAGAAGCGAAATATTCAGTGCGGTCAAAGATCGCTCGAGGAAGCACTGGCAAATTAGGATCATAGGCCTGCATTCCAGGCCATTTTGAAGTATACTGTGCATCAATTCTTTCTAGTGAAATTTACTGTTTGACTGACGAGTGATGGCAATGGTTTAGAAAGGACTGAGACTACCTCTATGAGAATAGGCCTCCTGTTGCGTTCTATGTATAATGTTTAATTTGATTTTATGGGGAAATTTTGAAGCAATAATTAAATAATCCCAAGCGGCCCTCTCAACATCGGATAGTGCCGATACATGATTTTCTGATACCTAACAATTTAAACGAAAAGGCTGCTGTTGTGTTTAACAGTGGAAATTAGAGCTCCAAAACTATCAAAAATATTAGTTTAAATATAAACTCTTCCTCAAAAGCAGTTTATTTACTGCAAGAATAGAGATGCTGACTGTGCATATACGTTGAAACTTTGTTCGAATACATGTGGATTTTTTTTACAATAAATGAAGTTGTTAAGAAAAATGAACTATTATCCGTGAAATTATATGTGCTACTAGTAAACCGGGTGTCCTACCTCATCATATCATACCTTTAATCAAGTTAGGTTAGAGTCTCTTGTATATACTTTTGCAAAAATTCTATTAACTGATTTACGCTGCATGTTTTCGTGAAAACTCTATAGCTTTTGGTTAAATTATTTACTTCATGCCAAAGCAAATGGTTATAGTATTATATATATATACTATTATTCTACAGGATGAAGAAAATTTGTCAGCAAGTCGCCCGCTTATCATTTTCTATACATGGCTCATGGCCCGGCCCAACCATGTGCAAAAATACCTAAACATGTTCGCGCGACTTGGACTGGATGTGTTAAAAGTTCGAATTACCCCAGTGGATGTCATGCAGCCCACCCAGCGGTCCCAGGTCAGTGGTGATTCAACTTAGTAAATTTCTAACATTATTAGCATTGCAGATTTTTCACTGTGGCAAGTATAGAAATCTCCAAAACAACTAATCGTTAGGATATTATCCCAGAATAACCCAGGATATGACATGGTCAGTTTCTAGAAAAATAAGTTCCCCACGAAAATTAAAGCTATTCGCAAGTTTTTCAGAAGTTACTTACAGTCAGTTCAGTGATATGCTTATAAATAAGTATAAGTTTCAGTCAATTGAGTGATAACTTGCTTCTTGTTAAATGAGCATAATTCGAAAGTCGTCGATTTTGTATTTGGGGATAACACACGTAAATTAATTTAAATTTCCAGTTTGACCTTATGAACTATTTCTAAGCTATTTAATGTAGCACCTGAAAACAAGTCGTCTATATTAGCAGTGACAATTAAAAAACTTGTGTGGAAGAATATAAACAGAAATCAGGTGCAAAGGCAGGCTGTACACAATCATTCTTATCAAGATGAATTTGTGGCCAAGAAATACCTACGAAATACATGAATGCTACTACTTTATTCCAGTCAGGTTATGGAAGTTAGACCTAATTGTACCATTTATTTATGACATGCACCAAAAGTTATTTTCTAACAAAAGATGAAAATGAGAGAAGTAATGTGTAACTCATGTGGCCACATTTATCAGTGTGGATTAAGTATTCGTTACTAAAGTTCAGGTCCGCTTGAGTGGCAAGACGTATGTTTTTGTAGCGTTTTCGAAATAGCTTACAACTTTAATTTTATCCAAGCCTTGTCATTCATTGCATTGACATATAGAATTCAGGGTGAAATCGTTTCATTTCGCGTAGTAAGGGATAATGTTAATAAGTCAAGCCCAGGGATCTTATTTGTTATATTATGGCTTATATGTATATAGGTATATATATATATATATATGCATAATACAGAGTTATAATTATAAGAAGTATGTTTTCACTCGGTAAATCAGTCCACACTCATGACATCAGATTTAAGTTTATTGTCGTCAAACCACAGAAATCATTTCATCGGTCTTTCCTTTACTATTTCTACTGTGCCAATAGACCAAAGAGACAGATGAAGAAACTTTCAGAGCTATCATGTGTACATTTATGCAAACTACTCAACCATAAGTGATAAATGGTTAGTTTCAGCTGAGGTTATGTTCAATAGAATGAAACATAACGTCAATACTGGTAACTCCTAATAGCTATTGCATTCCAGACAACCTACAGATAATTTAAAATTATACATTTATTCAAAAAGTCTTCTAAAACTACATGATTTTTTAAAATATTTTTAGAGCCAGATTACACTGTGCCAAGGTCTAGGTAGATGGCTAACTTTTCTTGTCTTGCCCTAAAATTTATGGCTGACATTTACTGACCCAGATGGCAGCTAAGAAAGTGCTGGAATACCTCCAGAGAAACACCCAGTACGACCGACTCCTAGTGTACGGCTGCAGTGTGGGGGCCTACGCCTTCGGGGAAGTTGCCGTCTTGGTGAGCAATTGTTATTTTGACTTGCGTTAAGTTGATGACAATAAAACACACAAATTTCGTACAAAATTTCCTAGGAAACTCGTAGAGTCTACATAAATTATTTTCATATGATGACATGCTACAAAAGCTCCAAAAGGTTCGTGAAAATATTTTCACTAAACTCATAGGTTTATTTGATGTATACGATAATTGATAACTGACTGGAAAAAGTGGTGATATTTCTTGATATGATCTACAGCGATAACTCAGTAGCAGATCGTGATATTTTTTTTAGTAACACTCATAGCGGCTGATATAATAATGTTTAATTTGATGATAAGCTCATGGATGCAGAAAGGCCATGGAGATATTTCTTAGTAGCCGTATGTTTGTTTAACTGAATTTATTTGATGATATATCAATAGGCTTAAAACAATCGTTACAAGACGACTTAATCCAACAGTATTTAAAACCATATATGCTCATACTTCATATTTTCTATGTATTGCAGCGCAGGGATATAGCAGATTGCACTGGTACAAATCTTTCTAGGTTGTACTTGGCATGAGAGCGTCCATTAATATAATGTAAACCGAAATACTCACACTTCCCTTAAGTTATGTGGTTGCCTAGGGTATAGGCTTTGCTTTATTAATGAAACGCTATGTATATCATGATAACTTTGACATCAGAATATTATCTATTTATATTTTTACAATCGACAAATTGTGAGGAATCTGAGTGAGTTTTCAACTTAATAGCCTCCATGTCTATTGATCCTTATAAAAATGAAGATTTTTAGAGCTGAGTTACTCCTGCTGCAAAAAAAGCACTAGAAATAAATCAAGAACAATATAAAAGCAATTAAAAAAAAGTTTGTCGTGCCTCACACATAAGGCCGGAAACAGACCGGAGCAACAAGTAACACAATGCGATGTTTACGGGAGTCGTGTTGCAGCAATGCACGGGTGCCGCGAGGCATCGCAGTTGCGGCGGTGGGGGCAGTAGACCATGGCTGAACTACGTAAACAGGTTAACTCATCGCTTGACCATTTTGAGCATCTACCCGTGTGACGTCAGGTGGAGAGAAGAATGTCGGTGTTGCAAAAGTGTCAATTGTGTTCTTTATTCATTTATACCAATATTTCCGCTACAATGGGCTGATAATTGATGTATGGCTATATTGAACACGAAAAAAATAACTTGGTGAACCTTCTTCTTTTTCCTAAAACTCCGGAGTAGCAAAAAAGTGGGTTTTGGCAGCAAACGAGTAGCCTATACTAAGTTTTCACTCTCACCGGTGACATCTACTGTGCTTCAAATATTTTTTTGTCCCTGCAAAATGATAAACTGCTACGTAGTAATTACAGTAATTCAGTTTTCCCTCCAGATTTTTCCATGTAAAATCAGAAAACGCTAATTTCTCTTAAAGAAGTCATTAAACTTGAAACGAAATCTTTCTCGTTAACTTTGAACGCATGTCTAGCTAAGTTGCCCTAAAATTACGATTTTCTCAGTAAAGTCGAAAGAAAATGCTGCGTCGACGGGAATACTGTTTAACCACATGAAATACTGTTTAACCACATGAAATACAGCCTTTGAACGAGTAATATATGAAGCTTGAACTATAAAAAACACTTCTCCGTTTGACCATTTGCAATACTTTGACGAGAAAAACTCTTTAAAAAACAAATTTCACAAGTAAAGTTTATAAATTTGGAATTAAGTTACTTCTATAGGGATTAATACTGCCCCGTTAATACGTAAGCAACTGTAGTTTTTCCCCTGTAAGGCACGTTCTTCTTTCTTCTACCGTAATTTTTCATGGTGAAGTGTACTAGTACTAGTATCAGTACTTAGGAAGCCGTGGCTATGTTGTTGTAATTGATTTCGCTTGTCAATCTATTTGCTTGACATTCTATTGCCTTATTTCAAGCAAACCGATTTTTGCATCGCACAGTTAACAGCTGTGATAGTGTAGAAATGATTACCCTTCTTGTTTTTTTTGTTCATGGGTGCCCAGGCTCACCGTATTTACTAAGCAAGTAACAAGTACGAACTAATTAACACTGTTTGCTATCTATCTCTCCACCTGACGTCATAAGAGTGGGCGGGGCTTAACACCTACCTGCGCGCGAGTTAACCTGTTCGTTGTTCAGCCATGCAGTAGACTGCTGTATCCTTCGTTACATTTTGTCCTGCAACACATTTGTCGCGCTGCACGTCGCTTGTCTCGTCGGTGTTGCGGCGCGCCTCATGTCATGAAACTTGATGTCTATATACGTCCAATTCACTTCGGTTTCATTGTACTCATCGGTTAAAACTGTTGTCTATGAGAGCGTCCTGTTTTCTTGTTTTGCAACGTTCGCTTACGTATATTAGCGCATATTTGTATTCATTGGCTCCTCACATAACATAGTAACATATGATAGAACTGGAACCGACGCTCTAGACACGTTGGGAGTTCCCAGCCCGCGATTCCAACTGCAACGCCACTTCCCAAAAGTACGTTCGATTGGGCACCAAATTTAAGCCTTCAAAGTATGACTTGTCCGAAACTACAGACACATGCAATTTGCAACTCTGAAACATGTTACAAGTGTTAGAAGCAACGAAACCATGTTGAGCCTGTTCAAAGCTTCATGTGCTTTTAACGTACGTATGGTTTGAAATCACTGTTTGCAAAGAATCCGTTGATGTCATCATCATTGGTTTGTTTCTGTGATTATGGAGCTGGTGCAGTACACTTTGACAACAATGACTATTAGCATAAAAAAACACGCGCACATGCAAAACCAATGCAACAGAGAACTTACGTATGTTCGATGTGTTCAATGCCAACAGATGCATGAACACCCAGACGAGTATAGGACTGTGATGAACAGATTTGTTGGACACGTGTGGGACAGTCCCGTGGAAGTGGAGCACATGCCATTTGGAGTGGCTGCTTCTCTCTCTTCCAACATCAAGACCCAAGGTTTCATCATCAGATATGTCGAGTGGGTATTGGTTTATGTGGTTCGGTTGTTTAACAATCCTATTATACGAGGCCAAACATTAGTAACATCCAGTGCTTAGGTAGTAAATATGTGTCTAGAATGTACCGGCACTCGTGTTACTGAATGGTATTCTTGGCTTCCCTCCAATAACAGAAGTAAGACTACGAACTGTAAAATATTCTCAAGTAATAAAAGAAGTCATCTGTAGCTACTTACGTATATTTGTAGGTGGAGAAATATATCTCATCTCTCAGTTAATATTCTTGGTTCCATTGAACCTACCATCATATCGGTTATTATTTTCAATAAACGATAAAGAGATAAACATATATATATATATGTCATACCCGGCAGGTGGTTTCTCACAGTCCGGTACGAGTCAACAACTCATCACTACCTCAAGTCGTCACAGAGAATACGTGATGGACCTCTCCAGAAGCCTGGCCTCTGCCTGTATTCCTTGGACGATCCTCTGAGTCCCTCCTACGTCAATGAAACTATACTGGAAGGCTGGAGACAGCTTGGCATTCAGGTAATTCCATCACCTGTACGGGCAGCTTTGCCCCCCCCCCTTCTTTGTACTTCCAAAGTACATGTGCTTTGAAAGCACTGTTTGCAAACAATCCGTTGTTTATCACCCAAGAACTAAGTGAGAGAGGTGATAAAGTTTCGGTTGAAGATTTAAGTATATAATTTCTTTATATATAATGAACTGTCCACCCAATATATGTGGTCGAAGGAGTTGAGCAATGTTCATAATTTTTTTGCAGGGAGTCTAGTGGACTGTCCTTGATATGACCCATGCCAAAAAACTAGCATTAACTGGCCATCAACAATGACAGCAATGAAATTCGCTGTTCACCCAGAAACAGGGAGAAGGAGTTGAGCAATGTTCATAATTTTTGCAGTTAGTGTGGTGGGCTATCTTCGATGTGACCCATGCCAAAAAACTAGAATTAGCTGGCCATCAATAATGACGGCGATTAAATTTGCTCTCACCGTGGATGATGGTCGTACGCCACGAGGCATGCTAGTTTTACAGTGATGTTACTTTTTGCAAAACAGATTTCTCCATGAAATGTATGCCAGAGCTACTTAACGCAAGAAAACAATATTGCGGTATTGTTCTTGTAATATTCGTTTCACATCTTGAAAGCTTACTGTCTTACGATACAAGTATGCACGTCACAAGGAGGCCTTCTAAACAGATGTACAGTATACGATTGTTACGGGTAACACATTATTTAGGTTTTTGTAACCACGATATTAGTTAATGCTAGGGTACTTATCCATTTTTTATTTCAGGCCACGTCAAGGACATTTGAAAAAGCTCCTCATTGCGCCAGTTTTGCTCGCTACCCAGATGAATACGAAGGCACAGTATCAGATTTCCTTGTCAAGGTTGGCATCCTCAACCCTAAGGCAGTCGGGCTATCGTCGCAGAACGGGTTGCTCAGCCACAATGAAATCATCTTGGAGCACAAAAACCAGGCAGTGGACGAAGAAGAACAAGAAGTTAACAACAGCTTAACGAAAAGAAAATTTGAAAATGTACCCGAAGATAGTTTGATGGGAAGCCTGGAAGCGGAAGTGGTTGAAGCTGTTATGCAAAAGGCCAACTTCATTTTTATGCAGCCGACAAAGGAAATAAACAAGCACGAGCAGAATAGTAACGGCATGCCTTTAAATTCGGAAAGCAATCCGCTCATGGGAAAAGACTTAATTAACTTTACTAATATTAGGAAGACAGAAAGAAGGAGAACAAGCTTTCCTGCAGATGTAGAAATTAGAAAAAGGACGTGTAACAGACTCACAAAGTTTCGGTCGGAACGCTATGGACTGCATGTTGAAGACGACGCTGAGAAAGAAGGTTTAAATTGTTCTTGAGAGATTTTACTCATTTCCAAAAATTCTGAAAAGATTAACTTCAGGTCAGTATATTTATTTGAAACAAGTTTTTTCACTGAATATTTGAAAAAAGTTACATCAGCAGGTTCTGATGTTCGTGGTTCTGAACGAACTGTTGCATCGATAAATTTGTTATAAACGAAGATTTCTCCCCACATCTTTGAATGAACTATTACAATAAGTTTCAGCTTTAAAGCAAGATCCTTCCCGTATTATCGAAATGCAAGTCCGAAGTGTTTATATATTGTAAACTTCATTGGTAAACCTCATTGGTAGCAGCATGCTTCCGTTCGCAGCTCTAACACCTTGTATCGCTCGCAGGTTCGAGGCCAACCCAGGCGCGCGAGCTCTTTGCAGATCTATGTGTGCCGTGGTGGAACTTGCCTTCCTCAGAGATGAGGAGGATGGGGGGGATCGCGGGTCATTTGTTCCTTCCGTCAAATTGGCGCCATAGTTCTTGGTGACCCGAGGTCGACTGCCACTACACTTACTCCTCTGGGGCCAGTGGGCCTATACCCGCAGCACAAACCAGTGCATGTGGGTTTCGCAGTTGAGGGTGAGGTCTAAGATGACTTTACCTTTACTTTGCTGATTTTAAGAATAAAAATTTCGTTCCTTGAAAACGAATAATGCCCAATACACTTGTACTGGGAATGCAAATTTTTAACGCTAAGTTTGATAATGACTTTAATTAGGTTCCCGAAGTGCCAAGGATATATTTATAATATATAAGTAAAAATAGAATTCTTTTGGAATATTGGGAAATGATATATATGCAGAGTACATAATATAGTTAGTATGTTTAGTACGAGTGATAGTAAACTGAGATGCATATGGAGTCTTCCATTAATTTTTTTTTTTTTGCATAATATAGTGCTGCATTTGAACTATTGTTGACAATATCTTCTGCAGTCTTCCACACCAAAACATTTAAAGTTCCTGTAATTACTATTTCACCCACTTGTGGAAGTATTGCAATAACAAATGTTTGAATGCAATGTAGTGCAATACATATCTCATGTTTGGGTTTTCTCTCATGCTATTCCAGTATTGTTATCAATTTGTTAACAGTCACGCACGCGTTCGAAGATGTCATCCGTCAGCGTCAATAACTGAAGCCAGAACTTACTAATAGTAATACTTTCAACTTATTTGTCGTCATAAATCACTACAGGTATCCAAATGAATTAATTACCTTCTAAATTTTAAACAGCCAAGCTGGTGCCGCTAAGTTCGTTATTTAATTTCGATACCTTAGAGAAACTTACAATTATTTGTAGGAAGTTAATACCTGCTCTGTACTTTTATTTCGTTGCAAATAGCTTCGAAACGCACAAACTTCCAAAATTAATTAACGGAGGCTGATAGTATCAGTTCCATTATATTATGTCGTTGCAACCCAAACAGCACTTTCGGATTTTCAATACTCTCATTACTAGTTGTTATTATATGCGCCCTTTAATCATGGCATTCCCAGGACAGATGGTGGCATTTACCTATAAACATTTCCACTGGGCATTATTGACAAACCAGTACATGTTGAGTGGACTAATTAAGCACTAATAGGCAGAGTTGTGACGCTACGGCCAGTCGATTAACGAGGAATGAAGGAAATGTACCAAGTGAATCTATCCGATATTTAACTTTTCTCCATGTACCTGACATTTCTGTCACTTCAGCAAGGTACCAATATAAAACACAGAGATAGAACTTACCGACTTGTTCTTAAGCATATGAATATTAGCAGACTCACTTGTTAAAATAATTTATTTAAATAGGAGGCTCGATACATTTTCATGCATCTCTCATGTACGCTAGGTGTACGTTTTGCACGTTATGAACAAAAACATTGAACAATTCGTAGCTAACGCAAAGTCTGAATTTTGCGCATGCGTACGCTGCATACAGTTTGTAATATCTGTTTTAAGACAGCTTAATTCAGTTGTTGCTAAGCAGTTACAAGTAGTTTTTAGATTTGTCGTTAATTTAATGTTAAAATCTATACTTTGTATCGGGTAATGCTAAGTAATATTACACTGGATACTGTTGATTTGTTGGTGCTACGCTTTATTACTTAATGATGTTACCTAATGTTACACTGGTTAATGATAATTATGCTGCAATGACTTATTTTACATGAGGCTGCACTGCTTGTTCTACAATATTACGTTTCGTTATTGGTATAATACATAGTACCATTGAACGATGTTACGCCATGCTACATGAATTGGATGATTTAGCAATATTATTTTTACATCAAATATTGTTACATCATGTTATACTGGATGATGTAACATTATGCTATTGTGGAAGATAACTTGTCATGTTGAAATAATGATGTTTCACTATACTGCAGTTCATGGTGCTCCATTTTATTACATGTTAGATTGGTTGATGTTACCGTTACCTTTTACTACACTGGATGATGTTACATTATGCTACTTGTATGCTGTTGCAGTGCTTTATATGCGATAATGTTATACTATGTAATAAAAGATGATGTTACATCATATTGTATTGAAAATATTCCATTATGCCGAATGATATTAGATTATGTTAATCAGGTTAATATCATATCATGTTAAACAGGATAAGATTATGTTATGTTAAACCATGTTCAACAGGATAGGACGTTATGTAAAAGGGTTGATTTTTCTTTATGCTTAACTGGATGTTGTCAAGCTTAATAAGATGTACGTGAAATCAGTGTTTTATTATCCTATATACATTTATTTATCAGCAGACAACCGTTATTTTAGCTTCACCTATTATTCAAGTATGTTGTTATTGCGGAGACCAACTGTCGCAAAAAGTTCAGCAGTCAATATCCAGGCGCTGCATGCGTGAAAAATAGTTTGAAATGAACCTCAAATAGAAAAACTAAAAAGTTAAATTCGTTTTATTTGTTATCTTCATAATTCTAAGTATTACGAGGGCAGAAAATCAAAGTTGCGTAATTGTGAACAAGAGCCACTTTTTCGCAAACCAAGAAAAATAACGAGATATCAAAGTCAGTTGGAGGCAATTTCTAGGAGGGAAAAGGTAATGGTGACAGGTACTGAAGTCGGAAGGAGACAGGTTTTGATAGGAAAAGGGTAATAGGTAATAGGTAGCATAGAAGGAGGCAAGAAGTTTTGGTAGGAAAAAGGTAATGGAGAGAGGTGCTATAGTGAGGAGGAGACAAGTTTTGGTAGGAAATAGGTAATGGAGAGAGGTGCTATAGTGAGGAGGAGACAAGTTTTGGTAGGAAATAG